>JAAOAQ010000021.1:0-36627 GCA_013396025.1 Fusarium phyllophilum | reverse complement strand
TTCCTCTTGAGTTAGTATATGTTATTATCTTATGAATTTGCAACTTAAAAGCGCCTGTTTGTTATTTTAGCACCTACCCCACTATTCCCCCACTTCCTGTAGTATAGTATTTGCTTTTTTATGCAATCTTCAGGGGGCTTCAGCGGCTTCTAATGACAATCATTACCTATTTAGGTAAATATTTTATTATTTTATAATACTCCTGTTTCAATATGTGCTTATTTAGATAAAAAGGGGGAAATTAAAAACTAAAAATCTATGTACTAAGGTTCCATCTACTTAAATGTTTACTGCAAAGCTGTGAAAGGAAAAGTTACAGCAACTTTTCTTTCCATAGCATGCCCAATTCAAGACAAGTATAAATTCATTCTTATTATGTTAATTATACACACTCATACGCACCGTTTCGTTAGTTTACTTCTTAGTGCTGCTACCCTGAACTGGACCATCCAGTGTTGAGGGCGAGCGATCAGATTACAGGTCTGACACAGAAGAACACAAAGCCATGCTGTGTATTTTCAGAGAAACTGTGTCTGATTAGGTTGTCTCCAGTCTTGATTCTCTATTCGCGTCATCTAATCAAAGTTATTAATGTTGCTCAATTCAGCGCGCTGGTAGTCCTAGCAACTCGACTTTGTTATCCACCCAGATAGGATATTTATTCAGGCTCTCATACCATTGTATCACACTGCCAATCTGAGATCTCACATCAGTCCCATGTCTCAGAGAGTGCCATCAGACTTACAAGGAATGCCCATGAACCTATAAATGTCGAGAGCGTGAGTGCATACTCAACACCCGGATGCATGATGCCAAAGCCCAGCGCACCACAAAGAGTAAAGCCAATAGCGCCTATCAAGTTCCATAGTCCGATATGCCACCCTAGTACCCCCGGCGCTGGAATGTACCATCGAGGCTGAACTTCGACCATGAACAGGATGCTTGAGACGATGAAGCCCGTGCCGCCAATCACCTGAGGGAGCCAGTAGACGCCGTTTTCAGCTGGTGTAGAGAGGTTGTTGAGTACAGGCGGCAAGGCTGTGAAGCCTGATATCCAGAATACCGTGGCGCCGAATGTTTGTGAAGAACAGGCCAAAAAGCCAATGTCGAAGAAATAATGAGTTCGGAGTTCATACCACGTCGGCCACCAAGACCAGACCCGATCATTCCCCGCTGACTCTGATGTATTGTTGCCCAGTGCTTTAGAGCTTTGCTTGACAAAAGTGCCCTTTTGCGCATGTGCATGCTTGCAGTTATGCACATGAGTGAGATGAAGCATTCCATCTACACTCTCTTCAACGGCCCAACCAAAGCAGTCCGATCGATTCTCGTTCACGGCTTCAAGCATGAGTAGGAATGAGCCAAACTCGAAAACAGTAGCGCCGATGAAGGCTGTCAATCCGCCAGCCCAGTCAGAGACCTTGGTTGAGGGGTTGAGAACGGGGAGCCATGAGTAAAAGCCATTAATTACCCAGATAATTGACCCTTTCATTCATTAGCTATTGCTTTGTGTGTTGAGGTGGTGAGTACCTATTGTGAAGACGACGGCGACATCGTACGATACATCCCAGACTGGGTATCTGACAAACATCTTCAAGACACCGCGTAAGGTCTGGTGATACGAATTCGATGGCCTCGGTCCTTTGGTTGCTTCATGCTTGTGAGGATCAACACTGATGGCTAACGCATGCCGTCCTTTTCTGTTATCGCGACTCCTCCAGACATACGCAACCCCAGGACTCTCAGCAGTCCGTCGCGCTTCTTTTCCGGCGTCAGACTCCGCATTGAGTACCTTCTTGTCCGCAACTAGATACCGCTTCGTTGGATTGAGCGACTTGACAGGGCCTGTTGTGCGCTCAGCGTGGTAATGCCGACCATGGAAATGGTCGTGAGCTCTTGGCATTGTTACGGTGGAGATGTGCTGTTGACCCGGAATAAACAAGAAAAGGGCGCTGTGTCGTTTTTAAAGTTGGCAATTGATTGGATGACGTGGATGTATATCAAATTGGATTAGCGCCGAGGTAGACTCAATTGGGCACCGCGACGCTATACGAACGCTGATGATGTGCGCTGATTGCTAAGGACTAGCGAGGCATTGATGATGCTGTGTCAGCATTCCAAATCTTGGTAAAGACAATGCATTTCACAAACGAGACAGCATTGAGAAGTAAAATGGTTATCACTGATACGTGCAGTGGCTTGACCTCCCAGTGGGTTCAATGAAGGTATTTCATGACAGCACTCGCGGCGCTTCACAACCAACATCTTTCTATGAGAAGTCTGCGAAACTATATCATTTTCTCAATCTTGATGAAATAACAATTTTCTAGCGTTGCCAGAAGTGAAAGCCTCAATCCCAGCTTCGTCAAGAATCCCTTCCCTTCGTATCGTCTCCAAATATTCTTTTCCAACCTTGTTATCACTGAAAGGATAATCAACACTAAACATGACCCGCCCAAGAGGCATGTTTCCCAGCAGACACCGCAACGAATGCACATCAAACATTCCTGAAGTCGTGATCCAGACATTATTATGCATCACCTCAACAAACCCACGCCTCATGCCGAAGAATGCAGTGGCCTTGTTGACACGGTTAAACATATATGGTATGAGCTCTCCGGAATGACCAATGATTATTTTGAGCTTAGGGTGGCGTTCAAATGTATTGCTGGCCATCAGGCGCAAGATGGTGTTCGCAGTACTCGCATGCCATCCGAAAGCAAAGGCGCCGAGGGCAGTCGCTGAGCTACTGTCTGTTTGCAGATTGCCACCTGAGTACAAAGCCTCTTTTTCTTTTTGACTCGGCCACGCAGGATGTATGTAAATCGGCACATCGAGTTCCACAACTTTTGTCCAGAGGATATCGTACTCACGACCGTCGTAAAAATTGCCGTTGGAGTGGTTATCAATGAGTGCACCGACGAATCCATGCTCTTTGATACATCTTTCGAGCTCATGAGTTGCTGCCACGGGATCATCCATCGGGAGACACGCAAAGCCAGCGAAGCGAGACCTGTTCGCTTGTACGGTTGCAGCAAGCTCATCGTTACAAGCTATTATTGTCTCAGCTGTGAGAAAGTTCGCTGGGGTGTGAGAGAGAACTTGAATCGCTACATTGTTCTCATCCATGTTCTTGATTCGCTCATTATCGATGTCGACGAGCTTGTTGATTATACTGGCAGGAAACCCATGTATCGGGTCGTCTGTCGCTGTTTTTGACGAGTGTGCTGCCCGAGAGAGAAAGTGCTCCTCAAGTGTGATGCTCATTGTGGTGATGAAAAGTTTGCTAACGTGTTGAAGGGCAAGAAAGTTGAGGTCGGGATGGCAGAGCGCACAGAGTATGAGATTACAACCGTTAGAACTTTTAAACGCAAGAGGAATTCCCAGTGGCATATGGTTAATATACTTATACTCTGTTCGGAGATCTCGGATTAAACGTTTATCGCCATACAATATGGTGACGAGCTGACGCAGTCGATCTCGGTGCCGATTCGGCAAAATAAACTGCGGTAACATATCACTCCTACAAGAGACCGACTTGTACGTATCTGATGCAATGTATTCGAGTTGATGTATACAGCATTCAGGAATCCCGGGCCGCCCGTCAGCGTCATTTCGGAAGGTCTCAGTTTCGGCTTGAGACCATTCTGACACTCTTCTCTGTTGTCGACAAAGGACAGTCCATATTAATAAAGTTATAAAGATGAAGAAGTCACGATATCCACCCCGTTGTGCTTCTGCTCTCGGAAACCGATCAATCTCTAACCATCACCATGCCGCCTTTCCAGTCATGTAGCCCCTCAACCGCAACCTTGGTCTCCTCAACAAACCCATATCTCGCATAAAGCTTCTCCAAACCAGCTAGACTAACAAGCCAAGCCGCTGAGTCCTCATCGTCCACCTTCTCAAGTCCATCTTCAAGCAGCATCTTGCCAAGACCCTCTCCTTGTAGAACAGGATCAACGCCCAGCAGAGAAAGGTAGTGCGCCTTTTGTCTTTGCGGGGTGTTCAGAACATGCGGCTCAACAGCGGAAAATGCTTGCTCAAAGGTTTCCATGTTTTTCTTGTTGAGACCATGGACTGGGAAGAGATATTCTTGAAGGTCGATAAGAGCATTGACAACTGAACCGATCCAGAACGCTGAGACAATTAGCAGAGATTCGAAAAAGTCCAGATACACAAGCTTACAGGGAGATAGGAGCTTTTGAAGAAGTGTAAGAGGCTGGGTTGGTCGCTTCCACCACGATAGGCCGACGGGATGATCATGCTTATCAACCACAACACTCAGTGAATACCCAGGCGTCCAATACCGGCGCTGAAATCGTCGACAAGACCACGTATAGAAAGACAAAGGATCCTGTCTCCTCGTAGGAAAGAAAAAGTCGATCAGTGGTTCGTTACCGAACGAGGCAGCATAGATCCGTGTCGTGGCTGGAACATCAAAGAAGGTTCCGGGCCGGATGCGGTATTTCGGCGCGGATTCTGAAGATTTGGACATGATGATACGATGGAGCCAGTTTTTTCTTCTTTTCCAAATCTTTGATGAGGGAGGACTGAGGCTCAGACAAAGGACAACGAGATGACCTGTTCGATATTGGGCAGCATGGAGTTGATACCAAGCTGTTTGTTTCCGAGGCCGGGGTGACTCAAATTTTCTTCAGGGATCAACAGTCGGAACTGATCCGACTAGCTTGGTAAATGCTCCACTTCACTTGCCAGATCATCATGATCTCAGTCGACGTGGTCGAAAAGATCTGCCACGAGTCTATACTGTACATGAAGGGTTTCTTTGTGACGAGAGTATTCTACGTGTGTTTATTTTCCCTATCGAGGCAGGTGGTAGGAAAGAATCTTAAGAAGGATCATGGTAAGCTCAAGTGTTCTAGACCGCCGTGGTCGCTTATCGAAGCTCCACTTGGTTTGTCGGGCCTCATAAAACCCGCATGGCCAGCACAATGTTCTTTCACCACGTATCACCAGAGAAGACTTGACTATGCCACAAGATCTTGTTCTCCCGCGCCCAGGGGCGAGTTACAAGCCCCAGCCGCCAGTTGCGGGGCCGACAGAGTCCGCTTTCGTCGAAACATTTGGAGCTTTACTGCCAGCCGCTCAATTCCTTCAGACCCCACGCGGCAAGGCTGCTTATTACGAGATCAAACCTTCAACATCCAATGATGGTACGACCAAAATCGATAAAGTGCTATTCGTCCATGGTGTTCAGACCCCAGCGCTAGGCATGCTGCCCCTTGCCCGCGCTCTCGGGAAATCGTTCCTGGCGGCGCATATGGTTCTGATTGATCTCTGGGGCCACGGACTGAGCGACACACCGGTTGTTCCGCACGAAGCATCACTATTCCACGAGCTTATTGATAACCTACTGGATCATCTGAGCTGGCAGTCTGCTCATATCGTCGGCTTTTCCTTTGGCGGAGCGACTACTGTCAGCTACGTTGCCTCCAGGCCCTCTCGCGTCAAGAGCTTCACCCTCGTCGCGCCCGCAGGTCTTCTCCAACTCTCCATGTTCACGTCAGAAGAGCAGGCCTGTCTTCAAGGGGACGACGATTCTGCTGCAAAGAAGTGCGTCTTGAACATCCTCGAGGGTGGAGATCTAGTTGTACCAACAGATTGGAAACAAAGGGTCGCCAACGGTGAAGTCGTCGCTGAAGCTGTTCGTGATTGGCAGATGCGCGAACACCCAGGACATACAGCTTCAGTTGTTGGGATTTTCAGAGACGGAGGTGTGATGGGCTCGCATGCTCTCTTTGATGAGGCGGCGAAGACGGGAATTCCATCCCTCGCTGTGCTTGGAGAGCTAGATGGCTTGTGTAGCAAGGATCAGCTGAATGAGCTTGGATTTGACAATGTCTTTGTTGTACCAAAGGCTGTCCATAGTGTTGTCAGGGATCAGGCTGAGGATGTCGCTAAACTCATCGGTGACTTCTGGAGGACACTAGAGCAGCAATGAACTAAAATGGAGATAGTAGGTCCTTAGAACAAAATCGGAACCTATCCGCGTGATTGCTTTTGGCTTCACCAGTGAGGTGGCTGACCTCTTTCGACCTCAAAACGTAGAAGCAACCCTAGAATGTAATCTGGGGAACTTATTGTTCCAGATCCCCAAAGACATGCCACTTTAGAGGCTCCGTGCCAATAGTGCAATTTATAGTTCAACTATTGAACCAGCCACTTGGTATTGTCATGCTGATTGGCTTATATGCCTGGCAACATTCCAATGCAAGGTCGTTATGGTCTCGAAGATGCAGTGAGTTGACATCCAATTGGATAACTAAGTATCTCCCCCTCATGTCTCTCGTATCTCGTCAAGTACATCAGTGGCTGCTGAGACCTGTGAGTGCAACTCTCTCTTCCCCCAATTCTCCGCAGTATCTCTATAACCTTTCTATCCCGGCCAAATCAAACCTAGCAATGCCTGTCACTGAGATTAAAAGCCAAGAGGGCTACGAGAAGCTCCTCAAGAAGTACAAAGTCGTCATCATCAACGCGTATGCTTCATGGGCAAGCCTCAGCAAGACTACGAGCCCTATCTACGACAGACTCTCTAAGCAAATTCCCTACAACCCGGGATTATTCGTTCTCGCTAGACTCGACGTTGGCGACGCCCCCGATCTTGCTGAAAAGCTTGATATCCAAGGTGTCCCGTTTTTTATGGCTTACGAGAATGGGGAGAGGAAGGATAGTGCCATGATGCCCAGCCAGAGTACGCTTCAGAAGTTTCTTATCTCATGGGCTGATAAGGCTCATGAGCTAGGGAAACAAGTATAAAAAGAAAGGATTTCGGGACTGGGAAGGTTTATTTTGACGAAGAACGAAGTTGAGACAGCTTGGAGGCTTGAGTTACCTGACTCCGGAAATAACTGTCAGGTGGCCGTTCTGGTGGAGACCTTCAAGTTCGGGGACATTCATTTGACAGTGGACATTAATACAGAGCGGATATGATCCAATTCGTATGTCTTCAGATTAAATACTAGTCTTTAGTTCCTTTTGGGTGCCCTATGTAAATTGACTGCCGCCTATAAGATTGGATGCTATGTTTGCCGTTTGTTTGCGGCTATGTCTTCGGTTATCCAAGTTGAGGTTACCGATATCTTATCTTATCGCGAGTATCTATCGGCCCGACATTGGACACTACCGCACTAAAACAAAATTATGAAGAAGATGGGAGACGACGTCAAAAGTGCTCGGACAAGAATATTATTTACCATATCCCGAATTTGACAGCTTCTTTTGCAAATACTTCCTTTACACCCTCTTGGCAACGACCCCAAAAGTTACGTAATTAAGCTGAGACACCAAACTGATCAAACAGGGATAAAACTTTCAGCTCTCCACCAGCTGAAGAACCGCATCAACAGTCTCTTCAGCCGCAGTAGCAAAGAAGGCATGGCTCGCCTTCTCAACTGTCACTTTCCTGTCGATCCCCCCTACAGCCGCATACATCTCCTGTCCCGCCGGTGGCACAACACGATCAGCCCCGCAGATGATATATCCTGCCTTTCCCTTATAATTCTCATCTGTAAGCGAAGAATAAGAAACTGGCGTGTTCATACTATTCAGCGCTTGGTCTTTTAGCAATGAGATGTAATACTCTGCTTCTGTGTCTGGAATGTCGTGATACATTGTGTCATTGGCTCCCGTGAACTTGACCCAGCCCGTTGTCTCCTGGGATAATTAGAGTTTGCTAGTTCGTGGAGTTGCTCTGCAAGAACAGGGGCGGAATCACGTACATCGTAATCAACCCACGGAGGGAGATTCTTTGAGTCTGTACCCATCATGTCCAACGTCGTTTTTCCTTCAACAGGCGTCACAGCCGAGACGTAGATCAGGGTAATGACACCACCTTTCTTACCCGCTTGTTCCCGCTCTTTCTTGCTTAAGCCTCGGACGGCCTGTGAACCATACATCCCGCCATAAGAATGCATCACCACCACGATATCTTTGCCATCCTCAATAAGCGGGAGCAAGACTTTCCTCCTTAGTGATTCAGCGTCGTCTTGACAGGTGCCGTTTGCATCATGTAACCCGGGTGCGTTTTGACTGACAAATGGATATCCCTTGCTGGCGATGCAGCTCATGCCCTGCCTCCGAACCGTGGCGGTTACGGCGCAAACACTGGTATAGCCGATGCACATAACCTTGCATGGAAACTCGCATCCGTACTTCGCAGCGAATCATCATCAGAACTTCTTGATACATACGACGTTGAGAGACGACCTGTCGCGGACGTCCGACATGACCAGATCTTTGCAAGGGAGGACTACAAGCGATACGTGGTCGACAAGGAATGGCCGGGAAAGAATGTCGAGATTATGGATGATGTGGCAATGGAGTTCGGGTACTTCTATAACTCAAAAGCCATCGTCGGTGGTCCAGATGGATCTGTTCCAGTGAAGAGACCAGATGAGTGGAATGGGCAGCCAGGCACCAGAGCACCTCACGTTGCTGTCGAGGGTGATCATGTCTCAACTTTGGACTTTTTCGGTACATCCTGGGTAGTTATCTCAAAGGACAAGAGATGGAGCCAGCTCGTGGCAGAGGCATCTAAAGCAACAGATGTAAAGATTTCGTTTGTGCTCGTAGGAGGCGATGTTACCGAGAAGAACAAGGGCGACTTCAACAGGGTGTATGGGGTAGAAGACACAGGTTCCTCGTTGGTTCGGCCGGATGGCTTTATTGCTTGGAGAGCACTGTCGTGGCCGGCTGAAGCACAGAAGGAGTTAATGCAGGCATTGGGTCAGGTTTCCTTCTCTTTGTAGCATCTAAATGGGTTAGAGTGAAGATCAGTGGCGATCGTGTCGACTGACCAGATAAGCTCTCCATTCTTTTCATTGTTGGTCTAGGTCGTCTTCCACGCTTCGGCGCAAAGAGGTTCTAAATGCAAGCAAATAAAGAGAATTCGAAGGGTCAATAACAGCGAATAGTAGAAGATAATAAAGATAATTGTCAATTGAGAAATTTGTAGCCCAGAAGTATAGTTTGAATGTGCAGCTTTCAAGCCACCAGCCAGTCAGTGCAAATAGGCTTGTAGAGTCGCTGCATTGGCATTCTAGCCATCACACTCTAATTAAAGGGACGGCAGTAGTATACAGTCTCAACAGTCCAGCCATCAACAGTGTACAAAACAACAGGCTTTCCAACAAGTCCAGTACGCTTCCAGCAGTTATACGTATGGTACCCATTGGTGCCTGTACCAGCCCATGCATTGTCATGTTTGCTAGCCGCATCTGCAAAGATATTTGATGTGAACGACACGACGGTGCCAAAGGTCCCTAGTTTCCAGTTAATGTCTTGCTTTGAGATTAAAGAACAAGAACTTACCTTTTACGGATTGACCTTCCCAGATGATGTGGCTTCCGTGGGTGACGTCCACGTAGTCATCAGGACGAGAGCCTCCGGTTCCGCCTGTTGCGTCGTGCCCGTCGGCATAGTATGCCATGCCGCTGGAAATATCGTTGCCTTTCCAGGAGTTTACGAGGTACAGCGTGTCGGCGGCGGAGGCAGCGCCAACAAGGACAGAGGTCAGAAAAGCGGTGATTTTCATGTTGTTGTTGACGAGATTTGATGGGCTGAGTTAGATATTCTGAGGCCTCTTGGAGAAAACATCAGATATTTATACAATACGAGAATGCGTATTTTCGCAAAAGGACCGACCTGTGAACCAATAACTCACGGTCAGACTGTCAGCTTAGGTCGACTCCATGCAACATTACTCCATTTACGGTGTTGCAAGCGCTGACATCAGCGGCCTTCACTGATGACTGAATCGAGAAGCTGCTCCACCTAGCTGAAAATTCTTTGGCCGTTAATCGGCCGTCCTCTGGCATCATTAGAACTTTTGCGCTGCCAGTAATACTAATCTAACAGAATGTGGTGACAATTATCGAGGCTCGGGCCGCTGTTTCATGTCTAGCTTACCTGGTCAGGCAGGACTTGCGTGGTGATTGGTGCAGTGCCGCTCACTGGCAATTTGCCTGTAATATTCACAACAAGAACTCCATGCTTTAATGATACGGTACTTCTTTTCTCTCATGCAACTCAACGGGCGCGATTGGTGGGAACGCAGAATAATATCTGTAATTAGGAAAGTCAAGTTCATGGCGGTGTATCTAAATGAAGAGTCATGTCACCTATTGATACGTTTAGGCTATGTCGATAAAAAGAGACAAGAGCCGCGCCAAGTGAAAAATATTACTAGAAAGGGGATTAAGACCTTTTATTCTTAGACCAAACCTTCTGATAAAATGATTAGACGTTGCTAAGATAACGCTGTCAGAACTTATACAGTCGAGGTCGAGTTTAGGGCACAATTGTGGCCATTATGAGAGCAAGGAGTATATTACTCATATGTGTTAGTTGGTGTTCTTTACCTTTTTGCGTTGAGGCTTAACCTTCTTATTATTTCTCAATCTTATCACAGTGGCTATACATCAGATTATTTGGTAGTATCTGGTTCTTTTTTGTACTGTAGGTCAGTGATTGCTCAGCACGTTGACTACCCTATATATCTCACCAGATTCGCCTAACTTCTGCTCTTTCAATCATTTAGCTTCAATATTCCAATATCGCCGTTGCACTTGCCAAATTTACATACCTGTAGTGCTGTGTCTTATTTTCTCTAGAAGGTCTATATCGGCCGCTAAAGACAATAGTAAATCTGTTTTTTCGATCATTAAGGCATAAGACTTTTTGGTTGAGAAAATTAGTATGATCTGCCTTGCGGCCTGACATGAACCTAGACGCAGGCCAATTATCAGCCTCGAGGGCGCCGCATTGCTGCCTAAAACATGCGTTTGCATTTTGGGCATTCAGGTTTCTCTTCTTACATTTGGAGAGCAAGCAGCAGTCATCATTCTCCTTTTAAACTATTCACAGGTTTGAATCGCCTCTCCCGAGTCTTTCATCTTCAACGATAAAATGAGTATCGGGGTCGGTGTAGGCGACTTTATCAAAGTCCTAGAGCTTACTCATCAAGCCCGGAAGCGATTCGTAGATGCTCCTAGCCAGTATGATGCAATATCAAGAGAGTAAGCCAATTTTCTTCTTCTTCGCAAACAACATACTCACTCGACCGGAAGCCTCAAAAGATTTCATAATGTCATCCTAGATATTGACATCCTTTTATCGGAATGGGAACCCGATATCAAGCAGCGAGAAAACCTCCAGAAAGTTAAAGACGACTCAATGCGTCTTTTGAATAATCTTTTCGCGAAGCTTGATAAGTTTCGAGTAATTGGAGCTAGCGACACGGGCATGGTCCAGCATGTGAAGAAAGCCTGGAAAAGATTGAACTGGGACCATAGCGATATCCAAGACTGGCGAAGCCGGTTGTCGCTTCATCTTGAGTTCCTCGACGCTGCCGAGAGACAGATACATAAGTATTCATAATATTTCTTCTGAGAAGTCTCATAGGCTGAAACAATCATAGGCAAAGGTTCTCCAGATTGGAACGAAAAACCGATCATATCACCGAGCGAGTAGATCAGCAGCATCTGTATGAGATACTTGATTGGTTTGGACCTTCTGACAATGGGTCACGCCAAAGCTCTTTGTTAGATCAACACGAAGTGGGAACCTGTGAATGGTTTCTCACTTCAAACGAATTCGAGGACTGGATCAAGACTAAAGACCAAATATTGTTTTGTCCTGGCCTTCCAGGAGCAGGGAAGACATTCCTAGTCTCCATTGTGATCCAACATCTTCAAAATCTCTTCGACAATGACAGTACCGTTGGCATAGCTTATCACTACTGCGGTGTCAGGCATCAGGACAACGAAACCGTCAATCTAATTCTCTCAAGTATCCTCAAGCAGCTTGCTCAGTGCCAAGGGTCTCTACCAGACGCAATGAGCACTTTGTATAGCATGCACAAGAAGAGGGACACTCGGCCTTTGCTCAGAGAGATCAAAAGTACATTGAATACTGTGGCATGTTTGACTTCTCGGACCTTTATAGTTATTGATGGTCTTGACGAGAGTCTTGTGTGGAGAGAGGTTATGACGGAGCTCAGAGGGCTGCAGGGAGTGAATATCTTGACGACCTCTCGGGTCATCCCTGAGATTTCCAACGACAAGGTTTTGAAAGGGAGTACTGTACTGGAAGTACATGCCAGGGAGACTGACATTCGTAAGTTCCTTAGTAGAAATATGTTGAAGCTTGGTAGATTCGTTGCGAACAACCAACAGGTTCAGGAGTATGTCTGCAAAGCGATCTTAGGAGCGAGCGGAGGGATGTGAGTTGATTCGAGCCTGCGTCTAGCACTTTCCGAAGCTAAACCAACACAGGTTCCTTCTGGCCCGCCTGCATCTTGACTCTCTTGAAGGTATAATGGCTGTCAAAAGGCTGAGAGACGCGCTCAGCACCTTGCCAACCGGTACATCAGCATACGACAAAGCCTATCGGAGTGCTATTGAACGAATAGAAAGCCAGCACGGAGACCGAGCATCAGTCGCTAAGGATGTACTGGCCTGGCTGACCTTTGTAAAGAGGCGTCTCACCATTGAAGAGCTCCGAACAGCTGTCATTATCCAGGAAACAGACTTGAACATTGATGAAGACAACTTGATGGATGTAGAGGACATGGTCTCTGCCTGTGCGGGCTTAGTGGCCATTGACGAGCACGACAACAGGGTGACTCTTATCCATTACACGACGGAAGAGTACCTCAGGAGGACGTGGACCACATGGGCAAACACACACTTGAATGCAGACACGCTCATTGCAACCTCATGCCTTACTTACCTGCTTTTCCCCGTCTTTGATGTTGATTTCTCAGCGATGGGCCGACTTTCTCAGAGCGTAAAAGCCGGAAGACAGGTCTATCCACTTCTGGAATATTCTCTCGACTATGGCCCGCTCCATGCCCGACTCGCTAGTGCCAATTGCCCTTCCGTTGCTAGATTCCGCTCTTCAGACTCAAGGATTTCTAAGAATTGGTTACTGCTTAACGCAAAACATGAGAAAAATAAGGGAGAAGACACTGCCGCATGGCTCATAGAGCAAGGCGCCACCGCCGATGTCTGGGATTCAGAAGGGAGAACCGCTTTGCATTATGCTGTACTAAACGGCTGGGCGCGGTGTGTTGAGTCTTTACTCAAAGGAGGAACTATTATGTACGCTGACGCCAAGAACATGACTCCTTTTCACTACACAATTGACACCGGCAATGAAGCGATCGCCCGAGTCTTCATGAGCGCCGGAGTACCAGTGGATCTACCAGTGACGAGGCAGACTCACGTATCTTCTTATGAAGACAACAAGGCGATATATGGTACAGGGGACACTAACCAAGTGGTCGTCGACAAGTCCTGCTCAGTGCAAGGCTTAACCGCGCTGCATCTCGCTGCCTTGACAGGGAGCCAAAAGATGACGAAGTTCCTTCTGGATCACGGAGCGAACCCAAACTTTCCTTCCGACAGTGGTGAAACGCCGCTGCATCTAGCAATGAAGCAGGATTTATATGGGCACAAGTGTCACAATACTAAGGACTTCTGGAATGATCCAGATAATCGCGTGGAATGTGTTCTTGAGTGGATCGATCCGGAGGAGGAGGAGGACAACTATTACTCAACTAGGGCCTGGATCCAAAAAGAAAGGTCTGCAATTGTGGACCTACTCTTGGACAGCTCTAGTACCGATATTAATGCCCAAGACATCTTTGGCATTTCTCCGTTGCATATCACGGCCCGCAGTGAGGACTTGACCGCGTTGGTGTTCCAGAAGCTCATCGATAGAGGTGCCGATATCTCCTTGGGTACAACGGAAAATAAAACGCCATTGCATCTCGCTATTATGACCAAGAACGTTATTGCCACTTCAAAACTTCTCATCCTTGGCGCAGATCCTATGGCTGAGGATGTCAACGGGCTTAACACTTTGCATTACGCGGCCCACAGTCGTCACTTACAGATACTGAAGGATTTGTTGACCACCATTCCGGGCTTCCAGATGGAAGCCTTCATGGATTCAAAAGACAAAGAAGGGAAGAATGCTCTTCATCACCTCTTGAGCAAACACGGTGTTGTTGAAATTCCTGTCGCCCGATATCTCCTGGAACGATGTAAAGGCATAAACAGTCTCGACAGGACAGGAATGTCTCCCGTGGCCTTGTATCTCAGTGCTACTGTCATCTTCTCACACAAGGATGACCAAAACCTGCTAGATCTATTGTTCAGCTGCGGAGCAGATACCAGCTTCAAAACTCCAGAAGGGTTGGGTTTGGTGCATTTAGTCGGTAGTTCACGCCGATGCTCTGTGGGTGTACTCCAGACATTAACCAAATGGGGTATAGACCTAAGAGCCTTGGATATACAGGGCCGAACCGTTCTTCATCATAGTTCCATAATAGGAACTCTGGTGGAGGACGTTCTGCAATTTCTTTGCCATGATACAAAGCTGTCTGTGGATCTGCGTGACATGCATGGGAAGACAGCTTTGGATTATGCCCTTGAGAAGCAACAGGAGGATCATAACCCGGATCTTTTTGATCCAGGCCGATGGACTAGGGCGGAGAAGCTACTTCGTGGTGTAGATATGGAAGCATAGCCTGAAATCCTACATATCATTTAGTGGCAGTCTTATCGCTTTCCCGTGTTCGTCTTGTATCGTCTCATTGAGGAGGCCTTTATATACAGATACGCATACTACCCATAACTCCTGAATTAGCTTATGTAATCTTCTTGTCATTACGCTGGATCCCTTCATGTCAATTCTCGATTCTCATTTCCCTCTTTGACTGCATGTCCCAATCCAGCCACGAAGCGAAGTCGAGTCTGTCGTATTTCATTTCGTTCAGAACATCATCACCATTCAAGATCAGGTATAGTCCTGTACATAGACTATCGAACAGTGCTTCTACTCTGTCACGGGCCACTTAGCTTTAGACAACAGATGGGTTACTTGCAGTTGAGGCTTGTGGCTCGCATTTAACTAAAGAAGAAACAAATCATACCTTTGGAACAAAAAAGAGAAAGCAGCAAGCGAAAATGGAGTAAAAATGTTCGTCTCGTAACGCTAGTCAGAATCGGGAGGAGACTTTGGCCACATTTCCCAGTCTATCAGATCCTCCCATCGTAGTATCTCATCATCCTCGCCGTCGCCATAATCATGATAATACCCACAATCCTCACATTCATCGTCGGGAGCAGGCGCTGAGCCATACATGGTCCTTCTATTATTTCGTCTGCGCTCCGCTTGTTTCGCTTTTTCATCCTCATGTTTCTTCCGTGCCCTCTTTGCCCACTCCTCTAACTTGCCAGGGTAGCATATACACCACAACGCAACCTCTCGTGCTCCCATAGCGTCCTCCAAAGCATCGTGAGTGCTGGACTTTTGTCGAATACGCAATTTCAACAGGTCTGCACAAAGGGATTGGAGACTCCATCGACGACCAAGAGGAGCACTCGTTCCAAACACCGCTTCTGCTGTAAGAATAGCAGTATCGAAAATTTTTCCATGTGATACTCGAAGCCTTTTTAAATCTTGCTGGAGAGATTGTCCAACAATTGCTGTCTCTATGTTGACATGCTTGAATAGCTCTTGTCGTGCTGCTTGCCAGCCACGGATAACTTGTCCTTGGGATGCGGCTATAGCGAGTGTCGCCGGCCTTATACCATGAATTTTGGTACGCCAGTCAACGATGAGCTCATGAGGTTTGACAAGAGAATTTATCAAAGGTTCGCCAGTGAAGAAGTCGATGACGCAGATAGATATAATTTCACTTTGTCCATTTCTGACCCCTGCCATTTCGCAATCTAGGGCGACTGCCTTTCTTTTGGGCTCGAGAGAGCTCGGGCTCGAAGCCGTAATGGTCTTTTTCGTGATAACGGATTGTCTAGCGTTCTCGTGTGTTTCCTCCTTCAGGACATAGCCCTCCTTTCTGAGTCGCTCAGAGGAATGGCATTTGAGAATGAGACGGTCGTAAATAACTGAGTTATCTAGTAGTGAGAACCCTTTGTAGCCTTTGTCTTGGAAGTGAGATAGCCGTGGAGTTTGAAGTGCTGAAGCGTTTAATACTTGGTTTTGAGATAGTGTAACAGCTAGCAAATTCCTATGTTTTGCTTCATTATGCTGAGACAAAGCTTCTGTGCTGCAAAACCATCTGATGCAGTGCTCACAACACTGGCTGCTTTCATGGTCTGCAACTAAACAATGTTTTACTAATTGGGAATGGGTTTTGAAAGAAGTAGAGCACACTCTACAGCATCGCTGGCTGTTCTTGTTGGTATTGACCATTGTATAAGATGTTCGAAAGAGAGAACTGAGTGAAAGGAAAGACGACAAGCAGGAGGCCAGATGAGGTATTTGTTGACGAGCTGCATGTTGGGCCTCAGCGCTTGGCAGGCCACCTGAGTCAACTGTGCGTTGGCAGTACGAATGCAGGATGGTGGCACGATCAGGCGATCCTGGCAATGCACCTCGACCCAATTGCGTAGCCAAGGCCACGTCTGTAGCAACACGGTTCAGAGCCCATCCTTGAATTTGTCTGATGCAAACGTGTCCTGGTGAAGGACAGCAGATTTGCGGGCAAGTCCCTTAATACAGAGAAGGTCCGGTAGTGACCTAGCATCGTGAAATGAACAGATATCAGCTACACAAAGATGCATCAGTTTAGCCCGTCCACGGGAATATAAGATGAGCACTCTGATGAGTGTTATCTATTGCGGGGTTTAAAATGCATCCTCAAGCTCAACCAATAAGCTCCGCCATCTCTTGACAATCTGCTTTTTCAAAGGCCCGCTATACATGCAGGAGGCCGACCACTCTGTCACCCAGTCAAATCTATCTGGCTGCAGCGGCCAGCATGTTCCAACAGACGTGAGACGTGAGTCTTGATCATTAGTACATTTCGAGGGGGCCTTCACTTCTGACGTTGGTCCCCTCTTGATAATAAGAAAGGCGCCCTTCCAGTGGATTCCACTCATCTTGGCCCTTTTACATATTCCTGCAGCCAAAACACCCATTATTAAGCATCTTACAAGTCACTTTTTGTCATCTTAAATATGCCATCTTTCCAACAAATTCAATCAGACACGTATGCTAGTGAAGGCCAGCTACCGCATCCTATCCATGCCATTGCCCAGCGCACCCCGAGGATCTCTGAGCTTCCTTGGATCGAGTGTGATGATGATGACCCTTTGGACCCAAGTATATCTGCGGAGTACATAACTGATAGTCCTACCAACGATTTCAGTCAAATGCTGCAGCAAATCGAAGACTTGCAGGGCACGGTAAACGATCTTTTGAACGAAAACAAGACCCTTAAGTTTCAGCTGTCAACAAAGATTGAAGAATCGATTACAATGCTACAGAAGATCTGCAACATGAACATTGATATACAAACAAATCTCAACGAAAAAAAGGCAATGGCTGATGAGCTTCAGAAGCTGCGAGCGCAGAGTGTCGGACATCCGCTAGGAATGCTCGAAACAACTCCAAGAGGTATCTGGATCAGCAAACTTCTATCTAGATCACAGTCTATTTACGGTGATCACAACGCACTCCAAGGAGATGGATTATGTGATTCTGAAATTCAGGACGCGGCGTCTGATGTAAAGAGTCCTTTAGACAGTATCCTCACTGCCGACGAGGCTCGATGCCTGTTGGATTCCTTTGAAGAGTGCTTTGGCGAGCAAGATCTGGATTCATTATCATTGCGCCACTGCTCAGTTTGTCATAAAATGAGATTCGAACAAGCCAACCCCAATAGTTCATACCCCTTCATCGACGAGTTTTCCACCAGTTTCCGCCGGCCTATTACCTGCAGTGCTTCTGTCTGTTTGGTCTGCTGTATTGGATCTGTTGTCAGGTCTATACAGGGGCTAACTGAAACCTGGTGGGAAATTTCAGGTCCAGAGGTTCTGATGCCATGTCCATGCGGTGTCTGTTCGGGTAATATCACTTTCCAGGATCGTGGGACTTTACGGAGACTACTTGGACTCGCGAACGTCAAGGATGTAGGTGAGATACTGAGAATGTAAGCATGTACACACAGACCTGGCTTCAAATATTTAACCTTTCTCGAATAGATTTGATACAGCACAGCATCTTGTATCAGTACTCTACAGCCTTGATCCGCAGCCAACTTTACAAGCACGTCAAGTAGCCAATCGTCTACATAAACACCTAACTTCGAATGGCATTATGAAACCACTATTTGGTCTTAAGATGTCACAGCTACATACTCTGGAAGAGGTTGCATCACACGACGTGAAATCCAGAGTCATTCGGCTTCTCGAGCTGAATGGAACTGACGAGGTATTGCGTGTCCCCATCTTCACACAGCTTCTGCCACGAGAAGAGTCTCCAGTTGAATGTTCGATCTGCACTGAACCTATCTATGATCTAACTGGCGAAGCCATGAACAAATGGGATACCATTTGCGGTGACTATGATGGGGACTGGAAGTGGAAGGTTCTTCCTTTCCCTCACAAGCTTGACCAGATGTGCTCTCACACTATTGACTTCTGCACGGAGTGTTTGGAGAACTACATTGAAGCCCAGCTTGATCAACACGGAAGAGCTGGATGTCATCTACTTACTTGCCCTTCTCTCGATTGCGGTCGGCGACTTGAATACGATGAGGTGAAACTATATGCGCGACAGGAGACATTTTCAAGGTAAGCATTGTTCCTAGTATTTGTCAGGGAGACTAGATTTTAATATGATTGAAGATATGATGAGTACTTGAAGCTAGAGGCATTGAGCAGGTTACCTTCTTTTCGATGGTGTCTTGCTGAGAATTGTTCTTATGGTCAGATACATGACCTGATCGAGAGTAGCCACGTCTCATGCGAAGAATGCGGGTACGAGATGTGCTTCCAACACCAGGTCAAATGGCATGTTGATTTGACCTGCGAGGAGTTTGATAGCATGCAGGAGAATGGGGACCCTCGGTTCCGTGAGACTCGAGACTGGGTCAATGCCAACACCAAGCAGTGTCCTTCATGCGGAGTCAATACACAGAAAGGCCCAGGTTGCTTCCACATGACTTGTAAGTCACCTCACCAGCAGTCCCACTCGATTCGTTCTGACTGCAATGATAGGTACACTATGCCGCCATGAGTTCTGCTGGGAATGTCTTGCTAGCTGGAGCGACATCATGCCGAGATCGAGTCAGTATAATCAATCAGCTCATCGTGATGGCTGTTACTTCAGGTCCAGTAATCAACAACCTACACAGGTCACTGGAGAGCATATACCCGTCAGGTGATGGGTCAGTTATATATCAATTCTGAAAGAACGATACTTAATTACACTTATTCGTCAGGGGTGAAAAGCTCATCGTGGTTTGTATTAGGTCCATCAAACATTTGCGTATAACTGCGACTAGATAAACCGACATTCTGAGCCCAGGTATGGCCGTAATTACTATTAGTCCACAATTTCCATTTATCTGCAGTCTAGAAACCCGTGTCCATAGGGATGAGGCTGCACTAGACCTGAAGTTTATGTGTATGGCTGAACGACGAGACCCAGTCGCCGCTTCGAGCTTGTAGGTGCCTATAGTTTCGTTCTCCGGGCTCGTCGTGTATCATATGAATCCACGGCATTTCACCAACCATTTTTTGCACAGCTTCCCAAGACAGGTCTGGCTGAACAGAAGATTCCCAGACTAAAGATGATATCAAGCTCGATGTATCGATGGCAGACATGTATCCCATCAACATCAGCCAAATAAGCAATGGCATGTTGGAAGCTTGCTTTTGTTTCATGGCCAAAAGGCACTCCTCAAGCTGTGATGTGAAGATTGGCAAGTGGGATTTCCGTGCCGGGCTACGTGAGAGTGTGGATAAGAAGGCAAGCATGCCAAGTCGCAGAACTTCGGATACGACAGGGAGATGACCGTTCCCTATACCTATCAATAAGGTTTGACTCGTGCTGACCTGAGACTGGAAGTCCAACCAATTCAAAGTCTTTTTCAACTTCGAGGTTCGATATTGGTTTGCATAATTTGACAAAGCTTGCAATGTCTGGTAGCAGGGCGCCAGTGCAGGATGCACCATCAGCCAGGGAATAATGCTTGGCGGACTGATGACGCCCGCAGGCGGTTGTGAGTAAGAATAGTCAAAGGGAAAGTACAATGGGCGACCAGTCGCCAACGACATTCTAAGATCGACCTGCTGGATCTTGAACAATAGTTTAGAGTCCAACGGTACCGGCTTTGTCTCGCGCAGTTCCAACAACCTCCTCAGTCCATCAAGGTGTGTCGAAACAGCATCAAAATCTCGAAGCAACTCAGCGGCAAAGAGAAGAATCAATATGACAAATATCGTGGAGTAGGATTGCTGCCCTGAAGCATTGCGAAGACTGCTGTTCAAAGACGACAGGATGGTGCAGAGTATTCGCTGCGATCGAAGTGACAGCTTAGTACCAGAACATAAATCATCCACGGCATATGTAGCTAGGAACATGGACTCTAGTAGAGTTTTGTTCTCGTGCATAAATGTCAAGTTGTCGATCATGCTGTGTTCTTGGAGGTCTATGTTCTCGAGGTATATCTCGAGAGGATATGCCGCGTCTAGTAGGGCGTTGAACTTGACAACTTCAATATCGGGTTAGTACTGATGACCAAATTTCTGATGCGGACTCATAATACATGCCTAATCGCCATGCAGTTGATGGCAAGCGAGATGAGTCAAAGCCAAGCTCATCAGTTCGGGCCTGCAGTGACTTTGAAAGGGGCCCGCAACTTGTTACTTGACAAGGAGACGCAGTCCCTGGAGATTCGATATTGTTCCCGAGACTCTCCGTTGCGGCGACTGACGCTGATGCCTTACGCGCCTTTCTTCTCGATCGGCGGGAGTCCTGGCGTACATTGACGCCCTTCATACACCGACTGCGAATCGAGGCTCGACTACCAGGTTCGAGTGGACGCCCATGGCCATCAACAGTAAGAAACGTGAACTCAGTGGCTGGCATTGGGTCAGATATTTACCGATGGTGATTGAGAGATGCTGACCGACCCGAAAAAGGGCTTCAATCTGGTCCAAGTCTCGCATCCGCTCAGCCTCGATCCTCCGTCATGGATGGACTCCGCAGCTCGACCAGACTGATGCCTGAATTAGGTTAAGCGTGAGCTCGGGCCTAATCGGATTTTAGAATGCTCCGAGTTAGCGCAGATGTTATCACGTACACTAACCGCGTTTAGACACCAATCTGGTCGTTTGGCAACGGTCGATCCGAAAACTTGGGAGAGTATGCGAGGACGTTACCATTCGACACAGCTAAAATAAAATGTTTGATAACACTCGTTAGTAAGCGCGTTTAAGACGCGAAGACCACATCATTATCCCAGCTTGGTTAGTGGTATGTCGATCGCAACAGAGTAGTATGATGTAAAAGCGCACTTCATATAGCTGAATATCTTGTATAAAGGAAAGCTGTTGCTCTAGAGAGCGCTATCATAAATTTCACTCGTTACTCTACTCTCATCTCATTCCTTTTCAAATAATCCTTCTGAACATTGACCATGGCTAAGAACGTATCTCCCTTCCAAAGTGCATCCTCACAAATGCCTGCCCTTACCCTATCCGTCGGTCAACTCTTCGTCCAATCCCAGCTATGCACCAAGCCACAATTACCCCCAAAGGATCTCGACCTCTCAGGCCAAACAGCTATTATCACCGGAGCAAACAATGGAATCGGCTTTGCATGTGCCAAGCTTCTACTCCAGCATAACCTAAGCCATCTCATCATCGCGGTGAGATCTGAAGACAAGGGCAATGCTGCGGCCAAGCAACTCCGTCAATCATCACTGTCAACAAGTCCCCAAATCGATGTTTGGAAGCTTGATATGGGCAACTACAGCTATATTGAAGTCTTTGCAAAGCGCTGCGAGACTCTGCCTAGTATAGACTTTGTCATTCTCAACGCTGGCATGGGCGATGTAACCTTTCACCGTAACAAGACAACAGGTCATGAAGAGACTATGCAGGTCAACTTCCTCTCTACTATGTACCTGTCTGTTCTTCTCTTGCCTATACTCAAGAGTAAGGCTCCAACTCCGAAGCCAGGTCGCCTCACTATCGTCAATTCGGGGACATCCATGCACTGCGAATTACCCGAAGCCAAGGCAGACCACATCATCTCTGCGCTTGATTTAGAAGCCAACTTCGATGGTATGGGGCATTATGGCAAATCAAAGCTTCTCGGTCAACTCTTCATCGACAGACTATCTCAACACGTTGACCCCAGTGATGTTATCATCAACCTTGTCGACCCCGGCTTGACCAAGGGCACAGGACTTATGAACAAAGGCTCTTGGCTCATGAGGATGGGCATGGCCATAGGAACAAGGCTAGTGGGTCGTACACAGGAACAAGCTGCCTCATCTTATGTTGATGCCGCGATTATCAAGGGAGAGGAATCCCATGGATCGTATATCATGGATTGGAAGATTTATCCGTATGTACTTCTGCAACGCATTCTCCACCGGTCGCTAACAGATCCCAGATTCGGCGTATACTACTACACTGAAGAGGGCAAGAGTGTTCGGGACAGAATCTGGAGGGAGGTGATGGATGAATTTGCGTTTGCTCATATGGAAGAGATTACACGTTCATTGAAGAAGTAGCTTGTGATTCCGTGGGATGTAGACGGACACTTTGACTATTTTCGGATTTGGATTCGGAATGGCATGTAATGTGAGACGGGCATGGAAAATCTCCTCTTGCAGACGATTATGCGACAACATAAGCACTAGTGATCTGCGTGCATGAAAGTGGTACAGTAGCAACTCTTATCATTAATCACACCTTTTCAGTATAAATAATTCTCATTTGCTCTTTTTATCAATTCTGACTGGCCTGTCATACCATCCTCCATTATATCTTGTTCTGTTCCCCGCATCTTGTCTGATAGTGCATCTCGCCATCTCATCTCATCTTCACCATGAACAAAGTGATTTCCGGCTCCAACGCCTTGGTAGTAGGCGGCACCAGCGGCATTGGCTACGCAATCGCCAGCCGTTTGGCAACATCTCCCAATTACCAGTTCTCAGCGATCACCATCGTCGGCCGCACAAAGCCTCAGGTCATGCCAGCTGAGAAAGTCTCATTTCGCTCCGTCGATGCAACATCAATGCACGCTTTGAAAGAGTTCGCGCAAGAGTTCCGAAGCAATAGCCAGAACAGTCCTCTTGATCTTCTCGTGATGACGCAGGGGATCATGTCATTCGCTGGACGGACCGAAACACCTGAGGGGATTGACAAGAAGATGGCGTTGCACTACTACGGTCGTCAGCTCTTGATTAGAGAGCTCATGCCCATTCTTAGCCAGGATGCGAAAGTCCTTCTCGTTCTGGATGGGCTAAACGGCAGCCCTGAGAAGCTCAACTGGGATGATCTCGACCTCAAGGAAACCTTCAGTCTTGCTCACGCAGCAAACCACTGTATCACCATGAATGACGCAATGATACAGTATCACGCATTTCAAAACCAAGGTGCCAAACAACAATTCTTCGCACACGGTTATCCGGGAGTTGTAAACACAGCGACACCTAAGAACTCAGCTTGGTATTTCCGAGCTGTGTCAAAGGTTGCTTCGAGATTGGTTGGTCTGCAGCCTGAGCAGTGCGCTGAAAGACAGCTTGATGGACTGTACAAAGCTGCAGATGAGTTGCAGTCGAAGGGCTTGTCCTGGGCATGTATCGATAACCATGGGAAGGTTATTGGAGGGAAGAAAGAGTGGAGTGAGGAGGAGAGAAGGAAGATTGCTGACCATACCTGGGCTTTTGTTGATCGGAGATGAGAATCAGATGCGATGGGCACACATTTTACGAAGAATGATATAGTGAAGGTGGTTCAATTGAGCGCTGATTAGATTGAGATGATTATAATTCACTCGAAACCTCGAAACCTCGATAGCTAGTAAGATCTATTTGCTCTGATCTCTGTGCCTCTTACGCAGCCCCCATCTTGCGGAGTACCTTTTCAACAGCCCCGTCTTCACAGTCAATCGCATAATCGAAAGGTGTTTTCTCCGACTTTGTCTTCGCATGAATATCCGCTCCTGCATCGATCAAAAGCTTAGCCTTTGTCTCTGCATCACGCCCGCTTCTGGCAGAAGGATTCCCCGCGACAACATGTAGAACCGTCTCGTCATCATTGTTAACCGCGTTGATATTTCCTCCGCTCTCGATTATGATCTGCAGTGATGCAGTTTCTCCACATGCTGCAGCACAATAGAGACCTGTTGCTCCGTCGTCGTTGGTTGCCTCAAGGTCAATCCCAGCTTTGACCAAGTCTCGTACGAGCTCTGACGAGCTCTGCGCAGCGCGATGCAGAAGTGTATCGCCGCCTTCGCCTCTGAGGTGAATATTTGCTCCATGGTCAATGAGAAATTTGACGCATTCTGGTCCGTCGCTCATTGCATGATGCAGCACAGGGTCCCCATTGTTATTCACGGCGTTGACATCGGCGCCGGCGGCAACAAGAGCTTCAACAATCTTGTTATGCTCATGGGAGGCAGCAATATGTAAAGCCGTGTTCCCATAGCAATCCTTTGCCAAGACATCTGCCCCAGCGTCTATGAGGAGCTTAGCAATTTGTGTCTCCCCAAATAATGACACGACATGGAGAGGTGTTTCTTCATCGATATTACAACTGTCAACATTCGCCCCTGCTTCCAGGAGAATTTCGGTTATTCTCACATCGCCACCGGCAGACGTGTTGTGCAATGGCGTGACTCCATCATAGCTTGCTGCAGAGACGTTGGACCCAGCTTTAATAAGCATCTGCACAGCTTTCTCATCACCGAATTGAACGGCATAGTGAAGCGGTGTGAAGTCACGAGCCGTTTGCGTAGCAGATACGTCAGCAACATTCTGTAGAAGCTCTTCTAGTCGTTGGTTGTTTTGGTGGAAAGCTGCTTGGTGCAGAGTTGTGATTTCTGAGGGATCGTCGCCTGGGGCGTGGCATGGACAGGTCTGCGTTGGTTCGTGAGACATTGTGAGCGATTTTACAAAATGATTGCGAAGGACAAGAATTTGGCACGGATAGTTTATGAGATATACGAGAAAAGATTTGAAAGAACGTGAATTTTCAGTTGGAGCCGGTCATTGCCATTTGGAGTCGTGGATCAACCTGAGGCCAGCTGAAACCTAGGCTCAAATCGGAAGGTATCACAAGAACTTGACGGCAAGATCCGAATGGATGCTCCAACCAGACTTGATCTGGAGGAACTGCGAGTTTAATGCGTAACCACGTGTACCAATTGAAGCAAGTCTTGGAATACGATGGCGTCAAGGTGTCGAATTCTTCTTTGAAGTTATCACCAACATCACTCTTGCGACCTCTCGTAATGATTCATTCTTTCAAGCGGCCGCAAGTCCTAGAGCGTTATCCTACTATAGGTATCCTAAATCTTTAAACGCCCTCTGCAGAATCTCCCGAATGACGTTCTGCTTCCTATTATTATACTCCATAACATCCTCCCCGTTCTCAACACTCGCCTTCGCAGCCTCCCTCTTGATACTCTCATAAGCCTTCCTGTCATCTTCATTCTTCCTCAACCAATCCGCAAAGATCTTATGTCTCACCACCTCTGGGCATCCTGGACCCCAGACATGCAAATTTGTCGGCACAGGTTCATAATCGCAAAAGAAGCGATGTCCATGCCAACCCGGCTCCCTAACAAGAAAATGAAACCCAACATTCTCAAGTGCATTTACATAGGCAGCTTCGTCGTTGATGTCTTTGACGGTTAGGTCGATGTCAATTACAGCTTTTGCTGGCAGGCCTGGCACGCTGGTTGAGCCAACGTGGTTGATTGATACTGCTGTATCGCCGATGGCGGATTCGATGCGTGCTTTCGCACGGGTGAAATGCTCTGGCCATGTTGGGTCGGGTTCAACGATGGCGATGGGCTGTTTGTGTTTGCGAAATGCAACTCTGTCGATGAGGGAAGGGTCAAAGTCGTATTCCTTTAATAGTTCTTCAATTGTTGGAGCCATGATGACCTTTCTAAGGGGAAAATGACCGTAAATTATTTTCAGGCGTTGCAGAAGTTTGTATATAGAGAGACAATGCTGGGCGTGGCACGAGTTAGCGCAGGTTATAAATGGCGTTGGAGGCTCAGATTCACCGTGGTTCTGCTGTTCAGGCTACATTAGGTCATTTGTTTTCCCCGCACCCGACGACGACAGGCCTTCCGCATTTGCAGTGGCTTGGTGAGTCATTCGCCGATGAGGTGCAGGTTACGTTGCTGTGGATCACTAATTCGACTGGAACAATTTGTTTATTCCTTGCCATGTCGAAGCCGGCCTTGAGCTGGATTGGTTTCCTCTTCGGGATCAAGTATGTACTATGGGATACTTCCGCAGAGCGGTCAAGGCTAACAGGGGCTCATTTTTGAAGCAAGGTGATTGGGAGCATTGTATAGTTTCTCGTTCTCATATGCGCATAGGCTGCGATTCATGGCCTGTGGATTCTTGAGAATGTCGAAACATTGTATCTCGCAGTAACCGGGTGACTGAATCCCTGCTTCAGCAGTGCCCTGTCAAACGCAATCCGGGCCAATTATTGTCATGTCAGATATGCACTGCTCATCAAGGATGTCAAAGAACTTTTGAAATGCTTATCTATCTGGGCACATAAGCACTGCAAAAGTTCTTTGACATCCTTGCTCTTCAATACACCGAGGGCGACCCTCTTTACATATTGCATAATACAATCATTATGCCTTCAAATGCAGGCAAAGTAAACGGTGTCATACAATCGAACGAACCGTTGCCGCTCACGGTTGATGAGCTTACGAAGCGATGGTTCACCCAGATTCTCAACAAGCCCGTCAAAGATGTTGAAGTCATTGAGATAATCCATGGAACGGCTTCCAAGGTCTCAATCAAACTAACGTTCCAGACTGATACCGATGACAGCACCAGTATTGTTTGCGTCAAAGGCGAATCAATCCCGACATTCGAGAATCTTTGCCTTTCCTCTACGCCATTTACAAACTCGAAGCTGAGTTCTACTACTACCTTGCCCCAAAGCTCAAGATCCCCCTCCCACCCGGTATCTTATGCTGGCACAGATACCGTGAATGGACAGGGCATCGTTGTGATGGCCGATCTAAAAGCACAGGGCTACACATTTGGTAACCCACTTGAGACATGGACGGTTGACAGGGCGAGGACGAATGTCGAGCAGCTAGCCACCCTCCATGCCAGCACCTTGGGGAACACAAGTGAGGCGATTTCGATCAAAGATGCAATCTTGAGCTTGCTGGCGCCTGATGAATGGGATAAACGTTTTGCTCCAGATGCGAGACCTCCGGTTCCTGAGTTTATGGAGAATCGGGAGCGTATGATGGCGACATTCAAGGCTCTTTGGGAATCCGACTCCAAAATGAAGTGCATCGTCCATGGTGATGCACACATTGGAAACACGTTCATGACGCCCGCAGGAGAGCCCTGGCTTTCTTGACTGGCAGGTGGCTCAGTCTGCGTCAGCCATGCATGACGTTGCTTATTTCATCGGTGGGTCACTGTCAATACAAGATCGCCGCGCTCATGAGATAGACCTCTTGCAGTCTTACCTCAGCGCCCTGAAAGATGCGGGTGGCCCGGATCTTGAGATCGACGATGGTTGGGAAGAATACCGACGACAAACCTTTCATGGCTTTGCGTGGGCCCATTGCTGGGTCACTGATGCAGAGCCGCGAGATTGTCGATGCCATGGTGGAACGACACTGCGCGGCTATTGTCGATCACAAGAGCATAGAATTACTGGAGGGCCAGGAGGTGTGAAAGGAAATAATAATGCTGCATATGTATAAAATACTATTTACAATAAAGGCGGATTACTCAAGGTCTGTCTGATCCTGCAACCCAACCTAATCACCACCACTTTGCAGACATGTCTCAAATTGAATTGGTGCCACAATGAACCCCTCCTCGGATTCTATGATTACTATCCCAGTCATCGATAAACTTCATCTTCATTCCAACCTCGGCATACGTGTTGTTAATTTCCTCAACAAAGATATCCTTCCCCTCGACAACTGGACGCTACGGGTTAGGCGCAACGCAAGGGTTGTAACCAGTAAGAACGAGGTTGTTTACGACAGCAGGGAATAATGCTCCGACTTTGGATTTCGAGGGCTGGTCCTCAATGAACAAAGACGGAATGCGAATGATGTCCTCATCAGTAAGTCCAACCTCCCTCTTGAGAATCTTGATGGTGCTGTTGATTTTCCGATCGCACATGTTGTTGAGCCTTCTCAGCCTCCTATTGCTCAATAGTTGGCTCACGGTAATGGAATTGATGGGTTGGAGGCACTCGGGCATCTCGCAGTATTGGGGCCACTGGTTCTCGTTCTTGCGTGAGATAGCCGGGATCGATCCATGCCCAGCTTTTTCCTTCTCTTCAAGAATCTTGATAGCTAAACTAGGATCACTCATGACTTCAACCCAACCTCGGGTGTTGTTGGCGGGAATGAACTGAAGGAACTCATCGACATGACCCACGGCAAGCCAGGAAGTATCGAGCCGAAGCGGCTTCTGTGACTCTTGAGCTTCAAGGTAAGAGAATATGATGTCTTTCACTACCATACTTGCCAACGATAAGGCGACCAGCCGGTCAGGTCTTGCCTTTGAAGGTATAGCGGGGAATAGCTTCTATGTTTCAACCGGGATTGGTCTTAAGGCTCGACATTCCTAGATGCTGCACTGCACCAACTCCGGCCTTTCGGAAAGACAGAAAGAGAAGTAAACCACCGTCTCGCTCTTTGCGGGGACACAGAATCATGATCTGGATAGATACGGTTCCATTGAGACCAGGCATGCTTGCGTAGCCTGGCTCAACAAAGTCTTGAATCCAGTTGTCGTCCGTTACGTTGAAGAGGTACAAGTCTTTCTTCATACCAGCAGCCTTGGTAATTGAGTCGAGGGCGTTGTTGAAGTCGGCATGATAAGGCTTTTGGATATTCTGGGCGGTGAGGACTTTTTCGACTTTTTGGAGGTGATGGTGCCTGAGCACGGGTGCGACACGTAACATGACCGTGTCAGATGACTTGGTATCCACGACCTGAACCGTGAAGCGAACAGTGACACGTCCATCCCAACTCTTGGGACGTCTGCTGCCCTTCATAACAGTCATATCCAGCCAGCGACGGCGTTGTTGGTGATCCTACCAGCCGAGGCAAAGTACTATGTGTCAAGAGACTCAACAATGCATGATGTGGCATCTCTTGGTTCCTTAGAGCTATTGAGTGCATTGCGAGATAAAGGAGCTGTAGACTTGGACGTCTCCAACGCGGAAACGACACCCATACACCATGTGAGCGCCACATGCACTCCGGAGTTTGCTCAAAGCTTGGCAAAACTCTATGATCCATTTTGTGCTGATAGCTCAGGAACGTTCCCGTTTCAACTGTTCTTTGAGCGATGGCTTCGCCACAACATCCCTGTAAAGTTTGATGAGACGATACCCTTGGACCCCGAATTGTTGAGGATCCTCATCCCCAAAGACAATGAGTTCTCAAGCGCTGGTCAGGCGATACACTTTTGGCAACTTGTGTGTGCTGCCCTGGCAGTGGACGAAATCTGCTGCGAAGTTGATACCTTTTTCCCCATGGAATGTTACTATTATTTCTCCAGAGATTTGACAGCACTCTTCAGCTATGGTGTTCTTTCCTCGTATGAGAGCACAACGAAGAAATCTGGTTTGGTCCCACTGGTCGAATGCCTGAAGGATTAGACAAGAGATCATTTTTGCTCAACATCGTTTGTCACTTTTCTATCCCAAGTTGTTGACACTTCAAAGAACATCTCGCTTCAGACTGTCGACTATAGCTACCATTTCTTCAATTTAGCTTTGTCTCGAGCTAGTCCAGAAGTCAATGTTAAACTCATTGATCCCGGTGTTGACGTTCATCGACGGGTCCCTGAGGGTATGTCAAGCAGCCCAATGTCACTGTTTGAGATGGCGTGTGAAGAGGCAAGTATTGAACCATTCAGGGCCATTGTGGAGACTAAACTTCTCATAGTACCAACGCCGTTGGTCTGAGTGGCCAAAGCCCACTGGAGCTGGTTGTGAAGGGTTCAAGCCCAGATAAAATATCTCTGATCAAAGCACTAGACGAGAAGGGACTTGTTCAGGCACCTACCACCCCTGCAACACCTTTTGATCATTGAGGCTGCAAAGCAGGATGACTTGTTACTGATTAAGTGCTTATCGGACATTGGTCATGACCCCTTTGCCGTGGACGTTCATGGCTGGGGAATACCCTAGTGGGCAGCCAACAGCGGTCAGCTTGATATACTCAAGTGGATAGTCGAGAAGTCTGCTAGCCCATCCCAGTGGCAAATTACTCCTGCCTCAACTAATACAAGCGCGAACGAAGCAAAGACACAGATAGTTGACAACGAAGTCAGTTTACTACACTTTGTGGCTGACCTTGAATACTGTAAAAGACTTGCTGAGCTGAAACGAATATTGAGAGGCAGTGCAGCTTTCGTGGAGTTTGTTTAGGAGTAGAACAGTAGAATTATAAGTACTTTCTGTGCTGTTTCCCATGACATTATATTCCTATTTACTTGACCAATGTCTTTATGCTTGCTCCAGTTGGCTGACCTCCACCTCCCGCTTCATCTCAGCCTTCTCATCCCTCGCCAAAATAGCTTCATTATCAGGCGCCAGCTTATTTCCATACCGACCAATCTTGTACCAAGGCAGAGAGAACAGTTCATCAGTGCTCTCAAGTGATCGTCCTGCCATCTCAGGAACAAATGCCCAGACCCAGATGAGGCCGAGAATACAGACAGCAGCACAGAAGAAGAAGAATCCGCTGCTAGTCATGTGAAGCAGCATGAGCGGAACAGCCTTGGTGTTGCCGTATTGGTTTGCAAAGTGAAGACACATGGTGATGGAACTACCGAGGGCACGAAGGCGAAGGGGCCAGATCTCAGCGTTGACGAGGTATTGGAACGAGTTCCAACCCATTGTCCAACCAACACCTGAGATGTACAGCATTGCAATTGCACCAACGCCAGCATGCTTCTGGGTGCTTGTCAAGGTTCCATCTTCGAGGGTTTTGGTACCAACAATAGCCAGGAAGATGGCGATGTATAGGACTGAGATAGTTTGAAGAGTAATACCAGCATACAGAGATCGACGTCGACCGATGAAATCGACGAGGAAGAACGCGCATGCATAGGCAGAGACCAGCTTGACAACACCGAGAATGCAAGTGGCGAAGAGCTTCTCGGACTGGCCAGACTTTCCGAGGACGCCAAAGAACTCAGCGGCGTAGATAGTGATGGCACTAGCCCCAGACCATTGACCAAGGAGCTGAGCCATGAAGCCAAGCATGAAGCGGTATCGGTTGGCGGGGATTGTAAGAAGTTCTCGGATCTTGCCCCATCGGGAGACACCGAGGATGGCCTCTTGCTCTCGCTCAAGTTGGTCGCGAATGCCGTACAACTCGGCTTGGACGAAAGGATGGTCTTCGGGGAGTTGTCGAAGCTTGCAGAGGGCTTTGGTGCTCTCTTCATTGCGGCCCTTCATGGTGAGCCAGCGAGGGGTTTCGGGGACGGTGAAGGATAGGATGAGAAGGAGTCTACCAAAGGTTAGCGGTTGAAAGTAAGATTGGGTGAAGTTTACCTACCCAGAGAAGCCAATGTGGCATGTTTGGGGTGCAACCCATTGGTATCGAGATGAGTCAGGCATGTTGATGGAAGCTCCCCAGTTGCTGAAGTATGCAACCATAACACCAAGATAGACAGAGCCAGCAAAGATATTGGTGAGCATACCACGCACAGCCCTCGGTGCAGTCTCAGCAAGGTATGTCGGACCAACAACGACAGTCATACCAATACCCAGGCCGGCAATGAAGCGTCCAGCTAGAACCTGTCCCACGCTTCCATGGCTGGTAACAACGATGATGAAGCCTACAAGCCAAAGCGCACAAAGGAATTGGAGTGATCTAACACGACCGATCTTATCGCAAAGGAAGAATGCAAGCAGTGAACCAGCAATGGAACCGATTTGAACCATGCTGGTAATGTTGGACTCGACTTGGGCTTGATGTTCTTCGGATCCGTGATCGAGACCGAATTCTTCTTTGAAGCTCTTGAGCGTGACCATGCCTCCGACGAGACCTTCGTCAAGGCCACGACTGGCACCTAGAACACCTTTCGAAGAAGTTAGCGATTGTCAAGTCAGTGGCTGGGTTTGGGTAACAAACCAAATACAAAGGTACTCCAGTATAAGCGCCAGTTCATAACCTCACTAGGCGTTTCCGCCATAGCGGCTCTGTTTCCAAGGGTGAACTTCATCTTGTTAGAATTTCTCAATGATATCCTACTCGATACAAAGGTACAGAGCATCAAAACCTGTCAAGGAGAAATAGGCGTTGTATTTATGGTTAAGAAATATTGGGGATTGTCTGTTCAACCAGCGGGGAAATAAGGAGGCTTCTCCACGGCCTAGTAGGACTCTCCGCACCCTCCAGACGGATATTTCGTGCCGATTGCGGGGAATTCGCCACTTTATTTCTCCTCATTCCAACGGCATCACTGCGGAGATACCTATTTTAGTTGCCCGATGAACTTGAGCGTCCAATTGGAGCGAGTTGGTGACTGCTAGTGCTTCCCCGCATCTCACTGTGAGACGCGGAGGTTTCCATGATGGCTTCGAGAAGCAAACTCGGGACTTGCCATTGCATCTTTTTATAGAGAAGGAGGCAGTGAAAGATGACAATATGCTTAAAATATCGTAGATCTCGGAATGAGCCTTTTCATTATACGAGATATCGCAGCTTCTGTTAAATGCCTCTACCCCAAATCATCGTGACTTTTCGCGTTTCTTCGCGGGGTCAGCAAAAGATCAACACGGATATCCGGCACATGGAAAGTGGATAGTGGAGTACAAACCGCCCGCAAACCCAAAGGTTCCCTGCTGGAAGAGCGAGATTGAAGGGATAGACCGATAATTCTAGCCAATGGATTGGGATCAATTACTGACTGCTTCTCAACGTTACATCTACTCGTGCGAGAAGACTCCGAGTTCACCCAGGCGATGCCGTGATGTGGGAAAGCATTCTCCCGATTTTGTAAGCAAGGTTTGGAGATGAGAAATGGTCGAGCTATGCTTCTATTTAAGCTTCCCCAGAGGCGAATATGTGTCTCGCCGATGTGACGGTCAAGTTGGGGTTTATTGCGAATGGCGGCATCCTCCCTCCATTTGGAGTTTTCCTTGAGTACCATGAATAAATTCGAAGTTTGTATCTGTAAATAAGACCAGTCAACTAAGAATGGTAAAAATGCGGCTCATTCCGTAGCCAATTATAGAAGCACTTTGGGCGGGTGTGATGAGTGCAGGGTAAATAAGAAACATTATTTTCAGTAACCAATGACTTACGCCATCGTGATCTTCCCTTTCGGTCTTGAAGAGCAACGAGTTTTTGTTTTCTCTTATAGAAGAAGTATTCTATCATGTATGATTTATGTGAACTCATGACAAAACCGTAATTTTCATCGAAGTCTTCCGTAGCAGACTGAAGGCATTCCAGAAAGTTCATGTTCAACTTACAGTTTGACGCTTATGTCAGGAACATTGGGACCAAAAGGTTTTCTAATGAAAGTGCGTCCAAGATAATCTCAGACTGATAGTATGCAGAAATTTTCCTGCTCTAAGCCCAATCTTCTCGTCACAAGAACGTGAAGCAATTTCCTTTCTCACAGCTCACGATGGCCGACAAACACTTCAGCTGCCCCACCCCAAAAATGATGTCAATGCCCTGAAAATGGATACCACCCACCCGTAGCCAATCAGTAGCCTGGATTTGGCAAGCTTTCTCGATTAGGCAATTCAAAAGATCAAGGCATGACGATGATCGACAGTGTCTCATAAGGCAAAGCCCAAAACAGCAAACCGTGTTGTCTACCGCTGTCACTTATCTCAAAATGGATTATCAAGACCTCACCATGGTTTGATCTGCGGCAAGGCAGCATCAGACAAAGTCTTGGATCTCTAGAGAGATGAGTATAAAAGCTGGCTCATGAACCTAAGAAGTTTAACGACCTCGAGAGATTCTTGGTATCATTGGTAAACATGTCTTCTGATAACTCAACTTCGACAAAGGAAAGAGAGCCTCAAAAGGCCTCTTTCGATACTGGAAACCATCTACAACGAGTCAACCTCCTCCTGATGGCGGGCTTACGGCATGGCTTCAAGTCCTCGGCTCTTTTCTCATCAATCTCAACAACTTCGGCTTAGCAAACAGCTTCGGCGTGTTTCAAACATACTACGAAACAACTCTTCTTCGAACACACTCCTCATCTGCGATATCATGGATCGGTACACTCAAAGTCTCCCTAATCCTCATCATCGGTGTCATCTCCGGTCCGCTCTTTGACCAAGGATACTTCTATCCCATCCTCGTCGCCTCGAGTCTCATGCTCACCTTTGCACTTATGATGCTGAGTTTATCGACGCAATACTATCAAGTCATGTTGGCGTGGGGTGTCCTTGGAGGCATATGTACTGGGCTGCTGTACATTCCTAGCGTTGCTATGATCCCTCTCTACTTCACGACGCGCCGCGGCCTGGCTCTTGGCTGTGCCACAGCGGGTGGCTCTTTCGGTGGTATCATTTACCCGATTGTAGTTCGGCCTTTGCTGGACTTTGGTGGCTTTGGCTGGGCTTGCAGGGCGATTGGTTTCATTACCCTCTTCACGTTGACGATCGCAGCCAGTGCTTAGCGGTACAATTAAGGGAATAGAAGGGCTAGAAGGCAAAAGCTATCAGGTTGCTGAATAAAAGCGCTTAGATAAAGTATGGGAACTGTATTGTGTCCACCAAGTCTTGCTTGGGACGAGGATATAATGACCACGAATATTTTATTATAATCAGACTCGCGCCTTCTTGACATTCTGGGCCGGAGGAGTCTTCTTTTCCTTTTGTAGCTATCTTTGCATATTCGTTGCGTCATGCGGCATAAGATCCAGTCAGCAGTCTCATAACTTGCAAGGCTTATTGAAAAGTCAGGCTGTGCAGTTCAACGCCATGATTGGTTATGGACTCGCCAAGGCACACAGCAGGGCAGCTTAGCCCTCATCTCATTTCCGCTGTTTGCAATGAACAGCTTTGATATTTCATCGCCGACCCTTTGATGTCAAGTTTTTTGACACGTGGATCGCCATGGATCCTCTGTCTATCATCGCCAGTATCGCAGGCATTGCAACTGCAGGTTCATCGCTCTCTAAAACGATATACCATTTCATCTCCTCGACGCGCGGTGCCTCACGTGAGATGGCAGACATAGCGCGCAATATCTCGGATCTATCCTGCATTCTTTCGGAACTTCGTCGTGTACTTCAAGAGAGCGCCGACCTGTGCAGCCACAAACTTCTCCGTCAGATAAAGTCGGTGACTCGTCGTATTTCCGCAATACATGATGATATTTATGCGCTCATGGATAGTACCAGGGGCTTCCAAACCTTTAGATGGAGCCTGAAGCGGTCAGAAGTGCAGTACAAGCTTACTCTGATTGAGAGCCATAAAACTGCTATCCAGTTGATGCTCAACATTTTAATTCTTGCAGCGACAACGAGAAAGGAAGCACAGTAAGTTCTTCCTCGAGTCTATTTATGATACTATGATAACAACTATTCGCAGGTGTCAGATCATTCAGACAACTTCGACCAGTGAAGGCAAGCAGAAAGAACCCGAGTCGGAGGTTCTCCTCCTTCGCCAGCAGTCAGAGAACATCGCCTACGCAGCCTCTCACTGCCTAATTGATCTCTCTGAAAACCATGAATTTGAGACTGGCCAACCAAAGACCGATTACGGTAGTGAGAATGACGATGCCACGGGGCAGGTCCAGATCCGTGACCATGGGCCATCTGACGGGCAAGGCCGATGGCTTTTTGAACTCGTTTTCGAAAGCTATTCTGGAAATTGTCAAGATTCAGAGACTCAAGACCATGATATGGGAAATGAACATGGAGTTTCAGCTTACAGAACAGCCCTCGCAGTACGAACACCTGAAGAATTGCAGATAGCCATTTACAAACCAGGGGAAGGCCAACATCTTATCGACATACTTTTAGCGGACTGGACATGTCCTTCAAAAGACCAGATTACCGGAACGTTCGTGCGCAGACCGGAAAGAGAGAAATCGAGATCTAGTAGTCCTATTCCCGCACCTAGCGGTGTCCCATGCATCCGTTTTAGAGACGCCATCAATCGAAAATACACGTTCCCATACAGTCTTGTTCAGAAATGGGAGGCAAGTTTCTTCGCTCTATCTTGACAACTTCTTAATGCTGACTACTGCAGGGCATGCAAGAGTTGATCAGACAAGCGTTCGTGCAAGTCGAAGCGCTTTACCTACAAGTCCTTGCAGGCCAATATTCTCTCAATGGTCCTGACGGTAACTTAATACATCCACTAAGTTGGGAAAGCACGGTAGAGCCAGGAATGCAAGTTGTAATGGTCATGTCGATACTTCCCATCTCATATCCAGAGAAGTCGAAACCAAATCCTGAAACTGAGAAGGTCAATGTCCCTACAAGAAGACAAGAGAAGCTTAAGTCAAAGTATACAAAGGCCATTGTGTTTAACCCGAAGCGTATGGTCTAATTTATAACTAACTTATAAACTTAATACT
>JAAOAQ010000020.1:0-25253 GCA_013396025.1 Fusarium phyllophilum | reverse complement strand
CTAAGTAATTGCCAACCCTGGCTGCACCCTCTGAACCACCTCAAGCCTTACAGTATAACCAACCGTAAAGATGCATAGAACATTAAGCCAGTGAAAGAACTACTAACATCTAATTGTAGGTGCCCTGCACTACACAGTGGCCCTCTCGTGGAAATCTAACCAATATAATATGTTGGTTTCAGGGGCGGTTGTAGAAGCACTTCGTAATTAATACATCCTGCGAATAAGAGCCCGCACAGCATCAAGTGACCATACCATGGATGCCACTAATTGTCTGGAAAGGAGAATATCTGAGATTATTGCATGCCCCAAGTCACAACTCAGACACGTATACGGTATCTCAAAGTGGGCAAGGCAGATAGTAGTGAGAATTTGGCACATTTGGGTCTAGAACAATATCTAGATCCCGATTTTGACGGGCGCGAACCGTCGAATGCGTCCATGGAGTGGGAGAAAGGGGTGGCTTGTCAATGTCAAATCACGAGAGACACTGAACAAGGGGTAGTTGAGCCTCGACACTCTACCTACCTATTCATGAGCACAGACAACAATGACCACATTGGTCCAAACTGTCGAGGAGGGGCGTTGGGATTTTTTTGCAAGCTGATGCCATCTTTTACTGACAATGGGCTGTGGATTCATCTTAGGTCGTCTAGTGAACGTGAAGCTCATTAAACAACCTTTGCAAAGTCTTCTCACATGGGCCAGACATGTATGAGAAGCTGGTGTTGCCCTCACAGATATATAAGTTAAAGAATAGGTTACTGGTTGTTTACTCCGTACTTCAGGTTTGCTTGCCTCAATGCTCGGTAACAATAAGATATCCCAAACACAGCCTAGTTTAGATGTACGGGAAACTTTCGTAATTCCCCCGTTATTAGGCACCCGTGATAAGACAGCACAGGAAGATATTATCCGAAAAATAAACGTTGAAATAGATAGTTTCCCATAGTTTTATTTCATTTTATTTTATCAAAGGTATACGGAGTAAGTGCTGTGGCGGATCCATTGGCTCGGTCGATTAGTCTAGACACATGCAACCACAACGACGGATGGTGATCGCAACATGACCTGGGCCATTGCGGGTCGTCTCAAGACAACCGCAGCTGAGGTTTTGGCATCAACGAGGGAGTGAGGAGATGGTTCTCAATATTGTTGCCAGGCCCGAAGCAAAGCGAGCAGTCTACCGTGTCAAAGCGTTGGGTTGGGGGCCTGAGACCAAGAGACAGATAACTGATGCTGTTGTGAAAGTCGCACAGGGAGGTAGGTGAACAGGCGTGGTACGACCCATGATATGCATCTTTTGTCCAATACGGATCGAGGCTGAAACAGACAACTCGCACCCAACAAATGGAGCTCCTTTGGAATCTCCTTTGGTCCGCATTCACATACATACGTATCAAAGTCGATGGCAAACCAACACGCCAGATCTCAACGTGCAGCTGCATTGACACCCATACTCTAAAAAGGGAATGTACTTCGTGAAGAGGAATTCTTGGAGTATGCCATAAATACGTGCTTACATTTCATGGGATGTACAGCAAGTAGGTAGTCGCTCAATCTTTATCCACTCCGCTAATAGGAAATAGTCAAAGTGCCTCTGAAACTCTCCGATCAACTGGGCTGACTGGGACTGACACAAACCGGTGGAGTGCGCTGACAAGCCTGCCTGCAAGCTTTTGTGTCTTTGGCCATCGATCGAACTCGCCGCTCGCATCCATGTTTATGGCTGGGGTTCTAGATTCGACTTCGACCTACCAGCCCGGGTATCAGAGTGGCCCAGCACGATCAGTTTCGTAAATCGGGCAGCTCTATTCGCAGTGTCGCATGTGGAGATGAGAGCACAGCAGCAGTGAGCGTAGCAAGTTAATAACTTATCCACCAAGGTATGTATCTAACAATCCAATGACTACCTAGGTTAGTACCTAGATAAAGAATGCCAGTTTGCTGGTGTACTTACTGTACAGGCCCCCCGCCGCTGGTGCAAAACAGGCTACGGAGATTTCTTCGATAGGATCCATCGATTTACATAATCCTGGCTTGGCTACTCAGGGCAAACTTAGCTGCTGATCATTTCCTATGCTTTATCCGATGTGATTCCATGTTCAAGTGCTGGAATACAAGTCCCAAGACGGTAAATCCACGTATACACTCATGATCTGAACTAGATAACTTAACTAGTACTGCACTTATAGTACCTTGGTACTAGCCTTGGTACCTATCTAATGTAAGGCATAGGTATATCTCCCCTGAGGTAACTTTGTTTGTATCTTACCTCAAGGTTAGTACCTAGGACCTGTGTACAAACGTACGTGTTGAATGTGAAAGAAGCATAAAAAAGCGCTTAAGCCCGGCCAATCAGATAGAGCAACAACTAGCTGGAACCGAAACCAAATAGCTAGAGTGGGATTATTATAGGCAGGCGTAGAGGAAGATTAACAGGGCATCCGGGAATAATAATAGCCCAGGAAAGCGGACTCGAAGCGGCCCCTTCCATGCACTCTATGCAGGGTTTGGACAGGAACCAACCAACTGCCTCTCTCCCTACCAGTTAGTGCACACCCTTTCCAAAGATCAGATATGGATGGGCATTGCCCTGTCCGCCTGTACCCAGTTAGCCAGCGACCCTAGCATAGGTAATCCTATCACTTCGTCACTTATGTACTTGTATTACTCCCGTCAACGTTCTAGACTCAACATCGTGGAGAAATATTCGCTTTGATGCGCTTTACGCGACATCGGGGAGTCGGTCATAAGCGTTTATTTTTGACATCAAAAACTTCAATGCCCAAAACCTTTCGGGCACTGTAGCTTTCATATCTATTCTAGCCTTCGGAGGCGGACGTTGGAGATGCAGCCAGCCAACCCAGGTACTTCAGCCTCCTTCAACCCTCCTGGCGCCTAGTGAGGTATGGCTAAATTAGTAGTTAGGCTGCTGCCATAACAGCAGAGAGCACCTACCGCCGGTACTGTATGTAGTCTTTCGCTTCTCCCGAGAAAACCGGGGATTTTTGGATTCCGCGAGCTTAAAGCTTATTGGCTCAGTGATACGGACCATGCTCCGTGACCCTTACTTTACATCAATCATTCTTAACTTTCAAGTCCGAATACTAGGCCATGATCAGTTTTACGATCGATCAAGATATCGCCAACTCAAGCTCAATACTTGGTGGAAATGGCCAAGGTGGCACAGTCCGAATAAGCCTCTGGGATCGAAACGAAAGATGCATGGCTGAATGGCCAGAGGGGGAGGCGTTACATTGAACGGGGAGCCGGCCACTCAATCCGCCACTATTCACCCAATCCCAGGGCTCTGAGGGATCGAGATTCTAGACCCTTTGTCGAATTCCCATCCCGCTCATGGCGATTTTACCACCAGCTTTCGATTCACAATCACCGACACCACATATTGTGGCTACCAAATGTTTTCAATGCCACTTGAGTGGCCGGACGATGAATAATCCCAACTTGCACATCTCGGTCGTTGATTGCCATTAACTTACAAACTACTTGTGAACTATCGCATGCCCACTAATAGCCACTATGCCTAATAGAACCAACCATGTCCTTCAGCTTCAGCTCGTCAACGCAGAATATACCCAAACGGCCCAAAACAGAATTAGACTATCAGAGCACCGGAGAAACAGAATCAAAGGAGGACTGCCGGAGGTTGGTCGTGCGCCTTTCACCGTGGATGACACTGCCCCATCATGGTAGAAAGGGAAAACACATGATGCCTTGGAATGAGTTCCAATATGCGTCATTCGACTTGAGGCATCATCAACCATCAGTGCAACATGACGAATTCTGGCGGCTGCATCCCTATGTCACTGCACGAACAGACTTCCCAAAGACGTCGGTGGCCGTACCGTGTGGCCTGTGAAAAGGGGACCTGGGGCATTTCTGAGCAAGTAGATCACCTGTTGGCGCGGCATCATGTGCGATTCGATCAAGCCCTGCTCGATCATGGTGAAGTTGGAGTTCTGGCGTAGTGCGATCAGTAAGCCAAACCTCGATTTCAACAAAGGCGATGGCTCGATGGCGATCAGGAACAACCCACGAGCGGATTGTGGACAGCCCAGGGCGTGCGTCACTTATACCGGCTCCACACCCCCGGCTCGCAATAGCTCCGACCACCAGAACTTGACCCAGAAACTCCGTTTTAGTTAAACCCACAACCACCTGGCTACCGACGAGCGTTGCCATTTGGAGAACAAGCTCAACTTCAACCCTGACCGTCCGTCTGTCACGCTTCTTTTAGCTGGTTGATGTGCACCGTCTCGGCGAGTTTCGAAGACCTTTGAGCCAGCTGCAGAGGATGATGGGGAGACCACGTCCAAGAGCGTGACATTCTCACCCCATCACGCAGTCATCCCGTATCGCACCGTACGGGAGGCCACGACCGTTTCACGAATTGGGATCGAGATCTTACCCGTTACAGTTTCTGAGTTGCTGCGCTACCGACATGCTCCTGAGTTCGAGGGCTGGCAAAGCCTGGTGTGGACGGGTGACGAACCTAGCCAATGACTGTCATCCTGCCGTGTCGGGGCAAATCAATCAATCAAATTGACGGTTGATCGTCATGCCCAATTGCCTCTTTCTGAATAGAGGATGCGATGCGCCAAACCCCATAACAGGCCTGTCCGCGTCCTTGGAACATCATGATGGGACCGCTCGCTCTGTGGAACATCAAACAAACACCAGCAGCATCAGTATCGGCATCAGCAGTAGCAGCAATGGTGTGTATCTTTTCGATGAGTGCCGATTTCCTTCTGACTTTCGATTTGATGCTCCAATCTCAAGCACCGCGTCGCAATTTTCCTTCAACACATCCGTCCATCCATCCATGGATGGCTCTGCTGGGAACTCACAGTCACGGGCACCAGTAGCGTTGCGTTGTGTTGCGTTGAAGCGACATCAATATGCCCATGGTCCCAGATATCGTTCATGAATGCGTCAATTGGACCAAGTTGGGGCATCTCGATGTTGTCCAGGTGCCGCCCTATCGTATACGTAGCCGATGACAGGGCGCAGGGCCTCGGGGGTCCACGCTTCTTGTTTTTGACCCATCTCGAGTCTGAACTGCATTTCTGTACGTACGTTGCTTAGCAATGTTGGTGCCAACAATTGTCCATAACTCCCAAGACCCAATATGATGGATGATGGACAATGATGATAATGCTCCGGTGTAAAATCGGCCCTTGCATCATTCATCTTTCTCGAACCTCAAAACTTGACACGCTCTATAGCAGAAAAAGAAAGAGGCTGCGGATCAACAGCCAGCCCAGAATTTAAGAGACAGGCGTGCCAAGGCTGTGTGCCCTTGACGGAAGATTGTAGACGTACACCCTTCTTCCATCCACGTCCACGCCCCCTTTAGGTTGAGTTGGTGAACTGACTGGACTAGACCATGCCCTCCTAGTTCTCTTGGAGCCTCTGAACAGCAAGACCACCCCCCGAAGCGAGTTCTATGTAGGAATCTGAGGTTTCTGCTCTTTTTCTGCCACTTGAACTCTCACGATTCTATCATCGCTTCCGAAACCCTGCTTTGCCTATTTCACGTTCAACTAATCGTGTTTATTCTTTTGCCGGTGGCTGCGGCACCTCCGACTCTGCCCCGTTTTCCCCTGGACCCTGTCTCTACCTCCATCTACATACAGCATCTGGATCCCACGATGCCCTGAACAAGAATCCCCCATCCCAATATTGGCTCTAATACCAGCTCCCCACAGAGCAACTCATCTTTGACCTGTCTTTCTTCGACAGCCCTCACACCCCCTCCCGTACGTCCATGACTGAAGTCCCGTCCCTACAGTCTAATTCTTATACCTATTCGTCCTGCCTTGCCTGTCTTTTGACTCTCACGCTCACGCTCGCGCACACGCCAACAAGCGCCTAGGTCCAGAACATTTGATCCTCAACCGACCTGCAACCAAACCTAACCCGGGGCCTGTCCCCTTGGATCTGTCACCTCACAGTCGCCTCATAAGTTTCAGTCCCAAGATCACCTGCCAATCCACGTCTCGTCACTATCCTCGACATCTATCCCAGACGAGGTCTTGCGCCGCTGACAGACCGTGAGCTTTCATTCTTCCCTCATCGCGGTTGGGCACAATACCCTTCCCTCAATCCACCACAGCACAGCACTTGCGCTTTGCAATCGAGATATCCGGTTTCGCTTGTTGTCTCTGGGGGTGCTCGTAACTGCACTTCACTCCCTCCCGAACTCATCTCATCTATCCAGCCTACTTGCTGGCCCTCTGTTGTTTCCTTTCACTTTGACTTTCCAGTTTCTGCCTCAGAAAACTCTTTCTGCTCATCATTGTGGTCAATTGGCGAAGAATAACAACCCTTCACCATATGAGCCAACTCTTGTCTTGTCCAAAGTTCGCTGCTCACCAATTCTCCGGCCCAATACCATTACATCTTGCTTGTATGTGCCTCCTGTTTCTTTCGTCATTCTCCTACACCCCCTCCCCTTACCCTCTGTATGTTCACCAAGGACTCTATGCCCTTCAACCCAATCATCAGACCCTATTCTTCTCGATCCCCGAGTTTATCACTCCTGTGTTGCCCAAGATCTCCGTTGCACGTCCGGACCTACTCACTCATCACACTTGATCGATCACTACCCACCGAAGATCTAAAGCCTCATCCGTGTATTCAGAAACTTTTCGAATGTAGCATGACACCTTGTTACTCCCAGACTTTTGCCTAACATCAATCTCACAAATAGCTCCTTGTTGAGCCACTCAGCTTGAACCAACATCCTCAGTTCATTATAGCTCAGTGCCAAACCCCGCGTTTCAAAACCCACCCATTTTCAGTTCTATCCATTTATCAACACAACCAACAAGAAAGACCGTCAAAGGCCTCATATACCAGTGGTTAACATATTTGTATAAAAGACGAACCCGAACAAAACACCAGACGTACACTGGACGCACCCTCGACACATTAAACTGGCTTGATCACTTGATAACGTTGTTTGTTTCTTATCAAGTTGTGTAGCAACCTAGCCACTTGTACCTGAGACGAAGTTGAGCCGCCAAACTGGCACCAATTAATCCAAAAAAACCGTTTGTCTTTGGAGGGAGGTTCCCCGGAACTTTCCAGCTGGGCTGTATGTCTCCCGATCTTGAGTCAATTTTTGCCGAGTTGGGATTGTCCCAGTATCTTGGTGCATTCGTTGAGCAAGGTTTCGATGAGTGGGATATCATTCTTGACATCCAGGAGTCAGATCTGTATGTCTCCTTCTTACTGGACTGGATGCAACACTTCCACTAACAGCCTTTTCAGAGATGCATTGGGTGTCAAACTAGGCCACCGGAGGGTATGGTTCCTGCCACCGCCTACTCAGGCAGCCGCTAATGCAATTTTCTTTTTAGAAGCTCCAGAGAAGGATAGCTAATGCCCGAGGCATTTCCCCATCGGTGTCATTGGTGACTCCTGTCAGGCCAACCAGCGAGGATGCAAAATCGGACAGTGTGCAGCCTGAGCCCACTCGGACGGAACTACCGCTCGAAGGACAAGGTGTTGCCAAACGAAAGTATCGGCGTCACCCTAAGGTGAGTTGAAACTTTTGCATTTCTCCAGTGGCGACTTGATGACTAACAAGGTACTAGCCTGACGAAAATGCCCCTGAGAGACCTCCGTCAGCATATGTATTGTTTTCCAACAGTGAGTTGTGCCCTGACACGCGCTCGTTGTTCGTAAAGATTTACTGACAAACGATGAAAAGAAATGAGGGAAGACTTGAAAAGCCAAAATCTCACGTTCACAGAAATTGCAAAACTCGTCGGAGAGAACTGGCAAAACCTGAACGCAAGCGAAAAGGAGGCATATGAAAGCCAAGCAAATGCCGATAAGGAGAAGTACCACCGTGACTTGATGGAATATAAGAAAACGGCCGACTATCGGAAGTATATGCAATATCTCCACGAGTTCAAGGAGAAGCAGGCCAAGCGTACTCAAGGTTTGTAGCCAGATGGCATCAAATCCATCACACGTTGACATAACAGTAAAACTGACATCCCGTCGTTGGCTAGCCGATGTCTCTAAGAGGACAAAATTGGATCCCGTTCGATTACGACACAGCAGCAGTAGCAGTAGCACCATGACACCGGGAGGCAACACTTCGAGCGGCAGTGGTAGTGAGAGGTTGCAGGGTAGTGAACCACCACCGTGTCGGCGAGAAAGGTTGAATTCAATTGCATCGATAGCTGAATCGCAGCACTCGTCGACTACGCCAACTCTGTTATCCCAGGCAAACTCGAACGACGAGACCATGTCATCGCCCCAGGCCGCCCACTTCGATGCTGGAAGTCCACGGGAACCCTATTACCAAGCTCCCAAGCGCCAGCAGTCCTGGCGAGAAGGAGGTTGGGGGGTAGAAGTTTCACATCAACATCTACCCTCGTTGTCCAACATGCTCGAAGATGGAAGGAAAGGGATGCCAATTGCATCCGGGTCGGAAGGTAATCCTTATTCGAGTGGCTTTGTTGCCGCGAACCACCCTAGGTCGGTACCCGAAGTCCCCAACGTGCTTCCATCGGCGCCGCCCAAGCCCCTCCTCCGGCACGAATCGTCTTCCAGCAGCAGTATTGGTTCAGTGAGTCCAGCAGGGGGCTTTGCACGGACTCCTGGCGAAGGACCACTCCCAATCCACGCCCTCCTTTCCCACCATCAGACGCTGCCGACACCAGTTGTTGCTGCCAACGCGGCCATGTTCGAACGGGGTTCTCCTGGTTCCGGATTGGGTACTGGTACGACGACCCCGAGCCCAACAGACCCTGTGCCACTCGTAAGGCCATATTTTGGCCACGGTGTTGTGCCCAGGGGATATGGTACTTGAATCTATGGAGGCTTCGTTAAGAAGTCCAAGCTAACTCGGCTCTCAAGGCTCTCAACCATTGCCACCCACTGGCCCCCCAGCCAGGAACGACGAATATATGATGGACGGCGATGTGCCAATGACGTCGGCACCTGATTTGATGGCCCCAATCGAGGATCGATCCTTCAAGACTCGCCTCGATGGCATGAGCGTCTTGCTAAGAGCTGGTGAGCTTGTCGAAAAGCACGAACGAGACGAACGACGATGAAGGGCGGTGACGATGAAATTATGCTCGTAGCATACTGTTGCTGTATTCGACGCCAAAAAGCCTGTGTCCAGATGTGTCGAGATGCAACTTACTCAACCCCGAGTACCCCTTTTGTTTCTTATCTTATCCGATACCCACGCATGATGATGTCAAGTCTTTTCCGTTTCATGATTCGGTCTTAGGTGGATGGTGGTACACATGAACGAGTACCCATAATGGCTGCTGTGGTAATATCGGGTCGCGCAGTCGCGGATTCTGGCGTTAGGTGCTTTGACTTTGGTTTGGAAAGAGGGTTGAAAGGATCCAAAAATAGCATTCGGAAGTCATGAGGAATTTGGCTGGTGTATATTTGAAAGGGTTATCCATGTCCGTAACTGGATTATTAGAGGGCACATACTCTATGGTTTTTTAGTGTGCAATGAATTAGGTATTACAAGAAAATGACCAGGAGCTAAGTTAGTATGGAAACATACGGCAGAACCAATGCCAAGTCATGACACTGGATGTTATATATGTATACATATGAGTGAGTAGCGTATGTCCACATCGAGAGACCAGATTGGTGTTCTGTTTTGGTCCAAGGGGTTTTGCGGGTGTGAGACCACCACCAGATGATTGCGGCGAGAGAGGGGCAGGCAGTCCCGGGATTTTGGTAATTCGGAAGACAAGGGAGGTTGTCGATTTATTGATGCGTATTGTACAAGGTAGGTACCTATACTACAAACATATGGGAGATGTGACTGAATGGCTGCTATCTACAATAGATAGATGTGTAGTAGTAAATCGAAGAAGCAATAGGTACGTGTACGTAGGTGACTGATTAGATAAGGTACCTCGGTATGCTAGAAATGAGAAAAAAAGGAGAATGATGAACGAAATAAAAAGAACGAGACAATCTCAAGGGTCCTTCCTTATTCAGACTTATCTACCTCAGCAAAGTTGCTTTGTTCTTGTTCTCTCGTCTGCTTTGGCCCCCCCCACAATTTATCAACATCGTCATAAGGGTCCAGTTCGTAACCCGTTTCAACGTCATGGCGCAGCCACAAAAGCCAATGAGTGGGTCTGAGACTGGGATATCGAGGTACGTACCTGACTCGAGGGGTTCCAGGCAGGTTCGCATAAGTACCTACCGAGGTAGGCGGCTAAGGTACTCAAGGTACCATAAAATCATGCAGATCTTGAGTAGGAGTCTGTCAGATTATCTGTATTATGTACAAAGGCAAGGTCTAGTAGTCAGTTATGAGATGAGTGTGATGTTGCAGATATCACTGTGGCATTCGCGTATTCGACTAGATGATAGAATGACGAATTTTCTGCCATTGATGTTCCAGCAGCTACGAGATCAGGATATGGATGTCAAGTCACGCTGCCATTGACCAAGTACCTACCTAGTACTTATTGTCATTGAGAAAACTTGGCACGACTCAGGATTTCAAACTTACTTTCTTCATATCTGCAATATAAAAAAAAGCCCCCCGTAAAAAGAGGCAGCAAATTCAAGGACCACCACCTCATCTTCGAGCTGGCATCCACATGGTATAAAGCAAAGCTCATGAATATGATCGGTTAATCATTCCTTCGTGTCCATCATTCAAAACAAGTACTCTAGATGTTGTTACTGTTGACTTCTCCCCCCAACGCCGGGATATCACGTTATCTTCCATGCCATGCCATGCCGTATCATACCATACCATGCATTGCTCGGTGTCTCTTGAACAATTCTGCAAGCATCTCATGCATGACTCGTCAAACAAACAAGTACATGGCCACTCCAAAATATACTCAAGACAAGTGGTCACATAGTTCAAACCCGCTCCCGCTATTCACCCTCGACAATCTCCGCTGACCAATCCCTACGGATCTCAAGTTCCGACAGACCAGGTGTGTTGTCAATCACAAGACCCTTCTCATTGGCCAAGTGCAAGAGACAAATAAAGCAGAATGAGGTTGAAATATCATCCATCACCGGCTTGGGATATACGGTCTGCAGATTGTTCATGATCTCTGTGAACTTGAGTGTCTCTTCTTGCTTAGGTTCGCTGACATCCACTGCTTGGGGCTCAGGTTGTTTCTGTAGTTAGATGTATTAGCATAATGCTCCGTTGTCGTTTTTGACTGTGCACAGTAACTTACTTGAAGAATGTCAACATCCATACCCTTCCACAACTCTTCCTTCAACCTTCGCACATCCACCTTCTTGGCTACCCTGGCATATTGCACATACTCGGGTCGTACACGCCTCGTTTGAGTAACCAGTGTCGTTCCGAAAGCCCCAGTATTAGTTACTGTCTCTCCATTAAGTAGAGCTGTGAGCCCTCCGCCATCAGTGAGTCCAGCCTGCCCGTCAAGCCCTGGTGAGAAGTGCTCTCTTGCGTCCGCAAATTCTAGATCGTCATCGTCGTCCAAGTCACCGCCGCCGGGGAATGGCATAACATCGTCCTGGAAGAAGTTGGCATCATAGTCGCCTTCAGGCAACGCTGTCTCGTCTGTATGTTGCGGGGCCTTTTGGTTGGCCCAGAATGCTTCGTCCATTTCCCCATCAGGTTGATTATCTGCACCGGTATTCCCAAAGCCACCCCCACCGCGAGAGCTGAAACCTGTGCGTCGTTTGCTCATCCGTGCCTTTGGCTTGAGGAACAGGCTTAGCAGAGACTTGGAGTTAAAGTGCTTGTCGTCGGGGAGAAGATTGCGTGACTTGGACTTCCAATCCTTCTTGGGCATGCTGATGGCCGAATTGCTGGTGGCCTGTGTATGAATGATATCCGAAGTGTGTGAGTCCAGCGGTGCGGCAAAGTCGATCTCAAAGGGCTCTTTCTCTTTGCGCTTCTTTGTCTCCGTTGCCGGCTTATTCACATCCTTGATCTTCCTGATCCTCCAGTGCTCCGCACTCGCCCAATTCTTCTGCAACGCCTGGTCGAAAAATCCAAGGATGTCCTCGTGCATCTTGTCCGCCTTCTGCGCGCTCGTCATTGAAACAACGTATTCACCGTTGCCGTCGATCTCATCCCCCTCACCACCCTCTTCACCAAGGCCAGCGTCGTACACTCGCATCTGTGGCTCTAGGGCGGCTTCCCTAGCCCAAGCCTCGCCGCCTTCGCCAAAAGCGACATTATCGGCGGCATCGAAGGCTCCCAGGGCGAGGTCATCATCGTCGAAGCCTGCTGCTTCGTCACCATCAATTACGAGACCAGAAAAATCGCCAAGCGCGCCCGGGGTCTTTTCCTTGTCCTGGTCCTGTCTCCAATCTTCGGGTGCCTTTAGGAATGGAATATCCATGGATCCCGAAGGATCGCCAAGATCAAACGTCTTTAGAGAAGGACAAACATCAAGCTCATCGAGTCGCTGTAAGTCGGGGATGAACTTGGCGCCAAGGACTCCAACATCAATTTCGACGTCGTCGGCTTCTTCCTCATCTTCCAGCTCCTCTTCCTCCGGGTCGTTCTCGGCCTCCTCGTCTTCTCCGTCACCCTCTTCATCGTCGGACTTCGTCTTTCCAAGGGTGGTGGCATCACCAGTATCGTCGCTACTGTCAAAGACAATACGTCCTTGTGAATCGATCATGAGATGGTTTAGAAGAAGACCCTTGGCGCCACCCTCATCAAAATCGGCAGATGCTTTTTTGAACAAGGGATCGACTGCGAATTCCAGCTCAAACTTTTTGAGCTGCAGCGAATTGAAGGAGGGGGCAAGCGTTGCTTCAGAAGATCGTTGTGTCTAGTAAATGTTAGTTTGAACCTTTGGGGAGTGCCCGGATATTTGCCATACCTTCTTCTTGGGCTTCTTTTTTACGTTGCCATCTTCATCGAGTTCTTCTTCGTCGCTCTCGTCGGCATCCTCGCCATCTTTGTCTTTCTTCTTGGCGTTGTTGCTATCGGCGAGACCACTCAGTAGCTTCCCTGTTTCCGTTGCGACGCTGTCTACACGGTTGGTATAGATCTTGACGCATCCGTCCAAGGTGCAACTGGCCTTTTGGAAGTTCACACCGTCGCCTTCCTTGAGGAGTGACATATCGTGAAAGTAGTCTATGAGAGCGAAGTTCCATGAGTTTGTGGCATTGATTTTGTTGTCGGTGGCCATCTTCATCCATTCTTCGAAATTGGCGAGAAGCGGCACACGCTTCATAGGCGTGACCGCAGAGCCTCCGACCACAAAGCCCTCGTCATCCTCGATATTGCTGGCGCGGCCGCCGCGGGGAGTTTGGGGATCACCGTTCTCCATGTCGTCAAGGCGAAGGCCGACCTTGCGAGGAGTTGCGGCCTTCTTGATCTCGTTAAATTGTCTTTCGTGGAGAGCTCTCCTGGAGCTCATGCGCTGCCCCTTTTCTGACACATCATCGTTGAGGGGGATTCTGGATAGTTGCATTAGCACACCGCAGTTGTTGCTGGGGAATCGATGACTGACTTGACGGGTGACTGCGTTATGAATGGTGAGGCCGTACTAGAGCCTGTGTTGTTCCTGGCACTCCCCGCCCGAGGGACTTGAGCAACTCGAGGCATTTTCGATTTGTTTGTGTGGGTTTTGGGGGGATATGAAGGGCGTGTTTGGACGAGGCCTATCGCGTTGTCGTCGTCGTCGTCGTCGTCGTGTTGCGGGACCCCCCTGGCCAAAGTAAACAAAATAAATGCCAACTGCTATGGAGGTACTAGCACGAGGGGTGGGCTGTTGTTGTTGTTTAGCCTTAGGCCTCAACTGTGGCTGAAGATGATAAGCCACAGACCAGGCACGGAGGCACGGAGTTTCGGATACTCTCCGCCGTCTGAAACGGAACATCACGGACAACAAACACTGCCAAACAACCCAATGGTAAGGTAATTTACCCCTGCCCATGCCCATGCCCATGCCCCTTATAAGTTATCCCGTCTGATCACCAAGTTTCCAGTAAGCACGTGGCGCAACCTATGTAACGCAAGCACGTTGAAGGTGAGAAGCTTAACCAAGTGACCCAACGTTGTACGTGCGAGTGGCAGAGAAGTCGGTGTATCGTATTGATAAAGCAAGCAACTCTTATCATCGTGAGTGATTAGTCTGTCACTGGGAGCTCTGAACTGGATCAGGTGAGTCTTGGTTGTTCCTGCCAATCTTGGAGCTAATAAGGTAGCCACACCTCACTCATACACTAATTGTGGCAAGCAACCTTACCTAGTTAGTACCTTATCCGTAGTGTCTTGTCTACCTGAGGTAGGTATCTCTGAACAACAGGCGGCCTCCCTTCATCTTCGTCACCATCACCAAACTAGGTTGTAACGAACCCGTCGCAAAGAGACGCTAAAATGCTGGAAACTGGATTTCTGCATGCTTCAAAAGGGAAAGTCGATGCATAACGGGGGATATTAAGATTCTCGATCACCGATCCACGATTCCCCCCTCGGTTAAGTTAACGTGGGAATGGGGGGGCATGCCACGGACTTGGGAGCATGTAACGTCAACCAAGATACGACGGACACTTTTATTAACCTACCTAATAAACCTTTAAACCTTACCCTATCTAGCACTGAATCCAATTCTTGTTGTCCAAACATTTCCTCTGCATCTTTCCTACTCCCCTCTCTGAACCGCATCTCAATTTATATTCTTAAGCTTCATAAGACCTGTTCTTGTTCATTGTTTTTCTTTCTTTCTCTTTCAAGATCATAATGGCATCCAGAGAAGCTACTTCATGACATGACGATACCAGTTCCAACATGACGAATACCACCCTCCGTGGGCTTCTTTGCCCCATCAACGAGACTACCAAAGGTCCCAATGCGACTCCCAAGCGTTTTCCCAGAGGCAGCCGCTTACAGTCTCGTCCTTTCTATACTACGGTCCTCCTTCTATCAGTCTTGACTGCGTATTCGTTTTTGTCGCATACAACCTTCGCGCAGTCTGTCTCGAATCGCGCGGCAGATCCCGATCTGCTCTTCAAGCGCAGTTCCTCTACGGTCGAAACACCCGAGTGCAGTCAAGTCCACGACGCTGTGGACAAATGCGCCTTTGTGCGCAAATACTGCAACGATGACGATGCCGGGCTTATACACTATATTGAACTGTATTATTGCTCTTTCGGCAATGCAAGACCCGTCGCATTCACAGCTCTCGTGCTTTGGCTGGGCCTCCTCTTCACCACCATCGGCATCGCTGCAAGTGATTTCTTCAGTGTCAACCTAAGCACGATAGCGACTGTTCTTGGCCTGAGCGAGAGTTTGGCAGGCGTCACATTTCTCGCCTTTGGTAATGGGTCTCCCGATGTGTTCAGCACCTTTGCAGCCATGGGCTCTAACAGCGCCAGCATGGCCGTCGGAGAGCTGATCGGCGCGGCAAGCTTTATCACAGGTGTCGTTGCTGGTTCTATGGCATTGGTGAGGGAGTTCCGTGTTGATCGGAAATCATACACACGCGATATCTGCTTCTTCATTCTTGCGGTCGTCTTCACCATGATCTTCCTAGCTGACGGCCACCTTCACCTGTGGGAGTGTTGGGTGATGATAGGGTACTATGGAGTGTATGTCGTTACTGTTGTAACATGGCACTGGTACTCCACGAGACGCAAAGCTAGACAACGCAGAGAAGGCGAAGCGCGCAGCCATGTGTATGCAGCCCTAGGTCACTCGGGGGACGAGTTGGCTGGCGAGCCATATAGAGACGACCCAGATGATGCTGGCTCAGGCCCTGGCACTGCGCACGCTACGCCGCCTGATATCTCGCTCCTTGAAGCCGGACCCAGGATCGAGGTTGACGGTACGCCTCAGCGAGCTCGAAGCGACACGTCTAGTGAAGACCATGATCGCATGGTTGCAGCCGAGGTTGCCAGCAGCATGCGAGTTCTGCGAGGCCGTGGAGTTAGACGAAACACGATGACGCCCATCCGACCTAGTCTTGTAGGTGCACTGGAATTTCGGTCTGCTTTGGCGCAGCTACAACGCGAGGGCAATTTACAGCTGTCCACGATCCCAGGAAGAAGCTACTCGGATTATCATGTGCACAGGCGCAGGCAGACCACCGCAACAATCGCGGAATCGGCTCGGTCTGATGGCCAGTTGGACCCCAGCACTGGTGAGCACGCACCCATAAGGAACAGAGCACTCTCCTCTGGAGACGTCCCAGTTGGTGTGCCTGCTCACCCGGACCTACACATTCCACGCCGCAACGGATCCGAGCCGACGTTGTCCGTTCCTGGCTCAACAGCCAGTGGAACGAGGGCATCAAGCCCCAGCCCATCCTACACTGTAGGAGGAAACTTGGCAGCGCCTCCTGTTGGTCCTAGTGGGACCACCCACGATGCGCCTCCAGAAGACCAGAAAGGACAGCTGCTGACTCCCGAGCTTCGCCTGCAAATACCTTCCAGCCGACGTAGCAGTTACAGCGACCGCTCCTCGCCTAACACGCCTTTCCCCATGTACAGTGACTCGCCAGCACTGCTTACGCCCAATTACCAGAACGACCCAATTGAGTTCGTGTCGCCAGGAGGAGTATCACCCAGTACCGTTGCACCGGGTCCAGCAAGCCGTGAGACACCCTTTGCCGACTTGCAACTGACAGTCGATGCACCGTCACGTCCTGTTAGATGGTGGCCTTATGCCGTGCTACCAGCTCCCCATGTCTTGTGGGCAACTTTGTTCCCTACATTGCAAGGCTGGAAAGAGAAGACGGCATGGGACAAGTTTGTCAGTGCCATCTCTGTCCCAAGTATCTTTCTTTTGGTGGTGACTTTGCCCGTCGTAGACTCAGAAACAACAGACGGTGAATCATCTATCCTCGAGGTACTCAATGACCACACCGATCATCATCATCACGATCATCAGGTTGTTGGGCATATGGCTCCGCCCATATCAATCGAGCACTCGGCGATTGAGCCAGAAGGAGAGTCGGAATGGGAGCGCTATCGTAGACACACCATCACAAGCCGTGGCAACAGTCACGTTGGCCTTGCGATAACACCCTCTACAGCACATGCTGCAGATGGAGAGACTCTGGCTGCTTCACAGTTCTCTCTGGGACCACCGGCCATAGTGGCAAAGCCAGCTTCAGATTTCCATTCCTCCAGCAGTGTCAAGAATGACTGCACAGGCTGGAACCGATGGCTCGTGGCGCTACAACTATTTACTGGCCCGCAATTTGCTGTCCTTGTATTGTGGGCCAATACCTTGGAGGACTGGGAGAACCCTCATAAAGCTTTGATCCGTATGGTGTTGTACACACTCCTGGCATCTCTCATTCTTCTCGGTGTCTTGGTCGTTTTCACGTCAGAGGACAGACCCCCTCGTTATCATTACATGCTTTGCTTCATGGGATTCATTATTAGTATTGCCTGGATCTCAACCATCGCAGGCGAGGTTGTAGGGGTTCTCAAGACAGTTGGTGTTATTTTGAACATCTCGGAAGCGCTATTAGGTCTCACCATATTTGCTGCTGGCAACAGTGTGGGGGATCTAGTCGCTGATATTACAGTAGCACGGCTTGGGTATCCCGTTATGGCCTTGTAAGTACAGGAGGGCTTCCTTGGAGCACCTGGGCTAATATGACATCTAGATCTGCTTGCTTCGGTGGCCCTATGCTGAACATCCTTCTGGGCATTGGTATCGGCGGCGCCATGATGACAATCCAGAAGGCGAACAAGAAGCATCGCAAGAACCCAAGCCATCCCATCAAGTACAAGCCTTACCGCATTCAAGTCGGTGGGACGCTGATGATCTCAGCTATCACACTACTTGTCACGCTGGTGGGCTTGCTTATTGTTGTGCCCATGAACAAATGGATCTTGAGTCGCAAGATTGGATGGGGACTGATCACTCTCTGGGCAGTGAGCACAATCGTAAACGTGATCGTCGAGCTCACTGGAGCTTGGGGTGAAATGGCATAGCCTGCCACGAACTTGGTTGGGTTTATGAAGGCGTTTTTGTCTTATTCATACATTCTTTGAGCGACTGTTTAGACCAAGCAATAACATGGCTTTGCATTTTTCTAATTTTTTATTTAACGAACGAGAGCTGTTTTGAGAGAGGTCTTGCCTGATGCAAGTGTATATCGGGATATCCGTCAGGTAATATTCATCCATGCCGAATTTAATCCTTGTTCACTCGTTCGCCGAGCTCACCTCGACTGGGGAGTCCACTGGTTACTGCAAGCTATTTAGCGGTGAGACTGGGCGGAACAGGTGGCCCACTAAAAAGTTTCCTTGCGCTAGTGGAGGTTGTGAAGATCTTTTGGTGGAGGGGTAGTGTTCGAGGTTGTTTTCTATTAATTAGCGGGGTAGCAAGGAGAGGAAGACTACCTAGAGCAGCAACGAATTGTCAGTCCAGAGCATTCGAAACAAGATGTAATACCTAAGTAGCCAATCTTCCTTTTTATTCCTGTTACTTCTCAGAAGTTTGATGATGGCTGTAACCATCATTGATCATCTAATTATCATAGTCCTTAGAAAGTGTTGAGTTCAATCCCAATTACTTCCATGGTTCCAATGTCAACCAACAGTGAACCAACCCCTGGATCTTTAGCGGTAAACGTGGCCCAAGGGATAGAAGATCTTTGAGAAACCATAGCAATTCCTCTCCTTGTGTTTGTAGACTGTTGGTCCTGTATTGTTATTTTGAAGACTCTGCCAAGATCTATGTTACAAGCAAGCTTTTCTTTCTTTTTTTTTTTTTTTGGGGAACCACCAAGAGCAGCACCTTGAATCCAACACCTGTGTTACCTGAGGTGTAAGGTAAGAGTTCGTCGTCAAGTCTGCCCCGCGTTGAATTTCATCGTATATGCTCTGTAAAGTACCTACAGTACCTACTAATCTAGCTCCCCATCCCTGCCCCACCTTCTCCCATCCATTTGTTTAGGTAGTATCGAGTCCCCTCCTCAACACCAAGGAGCTCCCCTGATCTATCTCACCTTGTTCCTGTATCGCACAGTCTCGGTTCTCTCTTTTCCAGACAATAACTGCATTCACAATGGCTCTCGCATCCCCCCCCTCGTACACTCCTCTCCAGGAGCGTCCTCTCAAGGACACCATCTGCCTCTTCGACGTTGACGGCACGCTCACACCCGCGCGCCTGGTACGCTTAAACACCCTGTTCTGAATCCCTCCCAGTCGCTAACCCGTACAGGACGCCTCGCCCGAGATCCTCGACATCCTTCAGAAGCTTCGCTCAAAGTGTGCTATCGGATATGTTGGTGGCTCGGACTTCGCCAAGCAACAGGAGCAGTTGGGCAAGCCCGCCGGACAGCCCGTCACCGCCCTCTTCGACTTCTGCTTCTCTGAGAACGGCTTGACTGCCTTCAAGCTCGGCGAACCCCTCGAGTCGAACTCCTTCATCAAGTTCATTGGCGAGGAGCAGTACAAGGAGCTTGCCAACTTCGTCCTCCACTACGTTGCTGATCTCGACATCCCCGTCAAGCGCGGCACCTTCATCGAATTCCGCAATGGAATGATCAACATTAGCCCCGTCGGCCGTAACGCCAGCACTCAGGAGCGAAACGACTTTGAGGCGTTCGATAAGGACGCAAAGGTCCGGGAGAAGTTTGTCGCTGTTCTCAAGGAGCGATTCGGCCACCTCGGCCTCACGTACGTTATGATCCCTGATCCGCCATGGCACGCTCTGATTTCTGACATTCTCAAAAAAGCTTCTCCATTGGTGGCCAGATCTCCTTCGATGTGTTCCCCACCGGGTGGGATAAGACTTACTGCCTCCAGCACCTTGAGAACGAGGCCAAGAAGCCTGATGGTATCGCCTACAAGACTATCCACTTCTTTGGCGACAAGACATTCGAGGGCGGCAACGACTACGAGATTTACACCGACTCTAGGACAACTGGCCACTCCGTCACCGGACCTGAGGACACCATGCGTATCCTCAAGGAACTCTTCGATCTCTAAATACATATCCGGGCGTTGGAATGAGATTCAAAAGCATATATACACAATAGAAATGAGACCAACAAACATGCAATGTTTTCACGAATATCCTGCCAAATGTGCTTAAAACTGATCCCGTCTCATTCCCGTATAATGCTGCTAAGCTCGACAAACTGATAATCAACAAGGTATCTTAGATGTATATATATGTCTTCGTAATATCGTAAAAACGCTATATGTGCAATATAAATGGCGAAATCCAATCAGTGTCCTTGCCTAAGAACCCAACTACCACCAACTGAATCATCGTCCATATTCCAAATGAGGGATGATGACAGGACCATATTTAGTTGGTGCCGTGAACGCTCCGTCACCCTGAACAACAAAGTCGACGGCCAGGCTCACCTTGGACAGGCCCTGTTGCGAGCCGTTCAGGCTGGGGTTAGGGCTGAACGGTGTCTGGGGCACTGCTGCCGCTGCGTCCTGGTCGTATGAAACAAAGGCAACGTAGTTTCGACGACCCATGAGCTTTTTGAGCTCTCTTGCGGCACCACTGGCATCAGAATGGAAGATCTCCATCATATCTTCTTTTGTGTCTGACACCTCGTGCGTTGACTTCTTGCCATTCTGAGGTACGTAAAGCGTCTTTTGGTTATGCAGCATCTTGAGCACATAGTTGCTCTGAGGTGCCGCCACGATAGGGGATGAGATGATCTGGTACATGGTCTTGTGATCACCTGGGTGCGTGGGGTCGTGAACCAACCCAGCTCCTGAGGCATTGACGTCTGCGGTAATGTTAGCCTAAGAATCTTAAAAACTGATTTGTGGTAGTTAACTTGCCTCCAGAGAGGAAGGTCATTCTAATTCCCTTCTGTTGTGAAATACCTTGCAGAGTTCGAATCAGGTAGGTTCTCTCTAAGTCCTTGGTGTCGTGAGTCCACATATCCTTGAGCACTTCTTGAATGTCAAGCTCGCCAAACTGGTTCAAGACATTACCCATGAGACCAGTTTTTCCGACAGCCTTCTTCACCTGCGAGAATCCTTGTGCAACCACATCTTTACCGCCGACTACGCCTGCAACGGAGCTCGTGACCTTACCCAGAATGTTGTAGGTTGTGTTGACTGCCTTTTTGCCCGCAGCCATTGTGTTGGCAAGGCTCTCCACAGTGTCCAGGCGTGGATACACAAGTGGTACCGAGATCATCCAGATACAATGCTGCACGCTTGGGGGAAGTGTCGCAACTTTGGGGAAAATCCCTTGGTATGTCGGGCCTGCCATTACTTGGGCTTGGGTGCGCTCGGATCGACAGTCAGGACCAACGACCACCACAGCCGGTCCGAGATACTTCACGAAATGCCAACCAGTTCCAGTTATGGTGAATATGTCGTGATCGGTGCTCACGTTCCGTAGCATCTCGACAGTGGTATGGTGCTGAAACAACAGGTACATCTCTGTCGCAATTCGTCCAATGTTCTTGAACATGGGTGAAGATTGCATATAGTCAGGGTACGAGCCATATCCATCAAAACTATTCGGGTCAGTACATGTAACAAACTGATTGATAACAGTGCACTTACATATCGTGGTCGTCAATCTGCAGAACATGGGGAATTTGCGCAAACGCCTCACGAAGGAATGGTTGATCAAAGTGGCTGGTGTAGTAGTGGAAGTATGCGTGTGCGACATCCTCTTCATGTCGCGCTGTCCACTGGACATTCTTCTTGTTGTCACGTCCACTCATGGCAAGCCACTGCTTGAGGAGAGGGACTTCTTTCCACAAACGATCGCCGTAGATCTGGTCTCCCAACCCTAACTGAACATGAAAGCCACCACAATCGACATTCTTCTGAAGGACGTCCTTCCACATGAATCCAACCCCGCCAAGCTTGGCTCGCTCGTTCTGTGAAGTGCCTGCGGCGAAATCGTTGCCGGAGTGTGCAATAAAGCGCCAGCTAGTCTCTTGACGTCCAGCCACCACGAATTCATAGCGCGTGCAGCCAAGGTGGGAGGTAACTGCGTATGTCCAACGCTCAGTACCAGCCTCAGACATGGGCAGTTCTAAATCATATTTATAAAACTTCCATCTTTGGTGTGTGAAAATTGGGCGAGGCTCAGCTTGTCGTGGATTGGGTGCCAGATCGTGGCTCAGGTGAATATGGATTGTGGGTGGTTGAGGAGCATCTGTCACAATCAGAATACTACCCAGCCAAAGGCTCTTCTCGATATCCATGTTGACATATCGTAGATAGGGGCCAAAATAAACGCCATTCGTAGGTTGAATTCTGTACATATCAACCCCCGCGCTCGGTGGAGGACCGGTGAACCCGGCGGCTGTGGGTGTTGCCGAAGCCGCCACACTCATGATGCTCTCAGCATAACCAGGGGTATGCGGTGGGAACATCGGAGAGGCCATGGCTTGCTTGCCAAACATTGGCGATGCCAAAGGGTTTCCATAAGTCGAAGCGGTTGGCGAGAGAGGAGCTTGTTCGTGAGATATAGGGTTTGGTCCCTTTGGGAACTCCCACTGCGTAGCTTGAGATGCCAGATGGATATAGTAGTATTGTCCGGAATTCTGATCCAAATGGGCGATCCATCCCTCAGGCAAGGGTGGAGGTGAGGCAGGGTTTTGGGGTTCAAAGGTCTGGGCCGGGGCAACGACTTGCTGCTGAGACGGTTGCCCATTCTGCTCAGGGTGCGGTTCATTCGCGAACGCAGGATGAGGGTCGTTAGCAAACGCAGGATGGCCTGGGTGCTGAAGAGCAGGTGAAGCAAGTCCACCAGCAACAGTTGAGGCTGCAGCTACTGCGGCCGCCTTCGTTGGCGCTGTCGATGCAGTCGCCTGCTGGTTGGGCTGAGCAGCGGCAGAACTTGAGCCGGCTTGCTGGGGCCGTTGCTTCTCGTTAGGATAGGACGAGTTTCCACCAGGGTTGAGACTCGAGTATGCAGGAGGGGGCGAGTTGGTGTTCATACGTTGGAAGTCCTGCTCCAACACACTGACTTGCGCCTGGCCCTGTCCTTGCCCTTGTGGCTGTGGCTTTTGTTGTTGTTGCTGCTCGGGTTGTGGGGGGGGACTAAACGACTGATGTGATTGTGCCGGACTCGAGATAGCATTCATGCCCTGGTACACAGTCGGAGGACCGGATGGGGCTTGGTCTGGGGTCTCGGTCGGTGTCCATGGTCGTTGAGGAGGAGGCTGGTTTCCATACTGCGCGAGTCTCTGGGAAGCGGCCGCACTGGGGGCGCCCAGGCTGTTAAGGGTAGCAGTTCCAGAGATACCAGCGGCGGCATAACGGGCCTCAATAGCATCAGCCGGCGCCTGTCCTGGCTCTACAATCGGGGTTTCGGGAGGGGGAGGCGAACCACGGCTTGCCCGGGTCGTTGAAGTCGAGGCAGTTGAAGCAAAGCGGTTTACTCCTTGGTCGTTTATCTTGAGTTGCTGGACAGCGGCAGGCTGGGCCGGGGCATTGCTTGATGAGCCAGACGCAGCATCAGGCGGCGGATAGTATGTTTTTTGATAGCTGGGATAATTGTTGTTGGAGGAGCCAGGGCGGTGGCTATCGGCCAGAGGACGTTGAAAAAGATCGGTGTCGGCGTCAGGACTTGTGGGAGAGCTGATAGGTTTTGGAGCAGCTCCTCTTCGCTCAGCGAGACCAGGTTTCTTTCCTGGTGGGCTGGTTTCTAGTCGAGGGCTGGTGTCGTTGTATGCAGAGCCGAAGGGCTTCGCAGGAGTTGGTTTGCGAACGTCGTCGTCGTCCGGGAACGGCAAGGGAGCCGCAGAGCTGGAGGCGCCAGGAGGTAGAGGAAACGAGTGCTTAGAGGCGGGAGATGTGGACGAAGGAGGCGCAGGATATCTGAAAGCAGATGATCTACCATCTTTTGCGGGTTGGGGGCTCTGAGGTTTGAATATGCGCAAAGGTTCAACGGTAGGGCTGTCGCAGTCTTCGGGGGCAGGCTTGCTGAGAAACATCTCCTCATCCGGAACACCACGACTACGCTCCATCTTGATATACGACGGCGCCTCTAATAGGCGACGGAAGATACGGAAGCGAAATGTGCGACAGTATGCGATATGGGAAATCCCCAATGATGGCGGGGTAAGTGAGCGAGCAACAGAACGTCCTGTTTGAGCTTGATGACGCAGATGACGAGGCGCAAAGGAGGCCGCGGTAGCTGGCCTGTTCTTGATTAACAAGTACAAACTTGAGAGGTCAACAAAACTCTTGGGTGATGTGCCGTCTAGGTTTATCTTGTTTGAGTTGTTGGTTGAGCGGGGTTCGACCGTTTGGGCTGTATCGGCTGAAGTGACGTGGGCTTGTGCGTACAGGTAAAGTAGGTACCTAGATTTGTAGTAGTTAGTGCCCTCTGTCTCCCGTGGCGTTGGTTGTGCTTATTTGTACCTGATTGAGGGGTCCCAGGAAAGTAGGTCGCAGGAACGGCCGCGTCAGGTACAAAACTCTGATGTTGGTTTCAGAACAGTAAAAATGTGATAAACAAGATTCAGGGGAATTCTTTGTAAAGAACAAAAGCGCATGAATGAAAAAAATTAAAAAGAGAAAAGGGGGAAAGGACAATCAAGAGGGGAAGAGGGTCTCTTCCTCTCAAGCGCCGTGGCCTGCTGGATCATACAGATTATGGGGAGCTTCCAATAGCAATACAGCAGTTGGGAGGCACCGCGTTAAAACGAAGTGAGGTGGCGTGGCGTGGCCTTCCAACCGTAGGGAACTAGAGGGAGCTTATGAGTACAGGGGTTTTCTAGTACCCAAGCTAAGGTACCTTCGTAAGGTAAGGTACTAATGATTGAAACGTAGGCCGTTACTTCATAGAATAGATTCTACATACATACAGTGCTTGTGAAGTCCTGGTAGGTACGGAAAGCTTGTGTCTTGCTATTCCCATCATGGATAAGAGGTATGTACTATTCTCCCGAGCATAATGGATGTAACCGCCCGAGTTAACCTAACAAAACACATCTTTCTTGTCCGGCGGTAACAGCTTCAGGGGCATGAAATGCGTCACTCTCACGAGGCAAATATCGAGCTCAGATAATCTCAAACTCACAACCTACTGTATGTTTCAAAGACACCATGAATGATGACAAACTCTGATTGGTTCCCCCGAATAAGCTGTAAGCGCCCGAGAGCTCGAGCTAAAGCTTGGAAGCCATCAAAAGCGGGGCCTCGGGAAGAGCCTTGCAGGGTTTGGGGGCCAAAGAATAACGGGAGGGTGGGGCATTTGGGGCTCTGGAGCTCATCATGGGTAGCAACATAGCCTCGATGCAAGCGCCCGTCTTTGAAGCCAAGAAATGCATGTGACCAACCGTGTTGAATTT
>JAAOAQ010000019.1:0-90136 GCA_013396025.1 Fusarium phyllophilum | reverse complement strand
GCTAAAGTTAAATGGGATTTTTTAATGTATTAGCTTAATATATCTTACTAAGGTGTTATAAGCTTTAAGTATTAATTAATGATTTGCATATGTAATAAGGGAAAATGGTGTCCTGTTCAGGTTTCTGATCCTTTGTTGCCGTTGCTGCTAAAGCAGAACTTGAGTGAGACAGATGCTCTCAATCAATTGTTCTTGACATTTTCCATTGCTTTGAATGTGTAGAAGACTTGATGCGAAAGTACAGATGTATTGTTCTTGCACGAATAGTGCTCAGCACATAATGAGTGCAGTAACAAAGGAACACCAACGATTAAGCCATATCCTTATACTTCCGAGCTGCCAAGAAACTATTGAACGATTAAAGCACATATATCCCCTTTCCACAGTCCCCCGTACCACCTCTCGCAGTCCGGTATACGGAAAGAAGCTTCATTCTGCAATTCGAATGTTTGTGATGTCCGTAAAGTCCTTGATGTCATCAAAGACATGTTCAATCGGAGTGACATATCCATAGCCATCATCGAGGGTCTTTTGATGTTTGTGTCCGCTAAACAGCAATGCAACAATCCCACCATCATTGTCGAAAAGTACTGAGCCTGAGTCTCCGTGGGCACACAGCTTGATGCTGGGGTTAAGATCCTCCCTTGGCCCAAAGACATGCTCTTTAGTCACAAGGCGCGCATCCCCAAGATAGTGGTCGTGGTCCATACTGACCGTGTCCATCTCCCAGTACCATTGTCCAGTTGTTGCTCCAGTAGTACATCCCATTATGAAGATGGGACCAAGTTGCCATGGGCTCTCTACTGAGTTATTTTTGTTTCTTGGCTGGATGGGAGTCCCCAATGTATCCGGATACGCCGCTGTGTTTTCGTACTTCGATAGCCAGACTCCTAATTTGGGGAGATTGTTAGACCAACGTCGAGATGGGTCAAGCTCGATCAACGCCCAATCCATCCTCCTGCCACCAACCTGGCGCCTGAAGCCTGAAGAAGCAATCAAAGTGCCCAGGACCTGTTTGTTCTTCTTTATGAAAGCTTCTTTTGCTTTCTTTTCGGCCTCCAATCTTGCAATCTCAGCTTTGAGCTCACGCATTGACTGTTTTATGGGTTGTTTATTCTTGGAAGTGCGAAGATCTCTTTCTTGCCGGCTGACTCTTTCACTCATCACGGAAATGTTATGATGAATCATACCGATGGTGAAGTTATGCTTTGTTCGAGATGGGCTTTCGAAACTGGCAACCTCATGACCGAGGTTTGAGGATAGGTTGTAGCCATCGAAGTCAACTTTCCAAAGGTCGCTGCCCTCTGGTGGCGGTACGCGTTCAATCTCGCCATCGGGTTGAGTACGAAGGGCAAATCCATCAAAGGCAGCTCTAACAACATGGTGATTTGTGAGGACGCAGGTACGCCATTTAGCGTCAGACTTTGTCTTGATCTGAATAAAACAACCCATCGATCCAAACCCAGGATTATGTTTCTTATCAGGGCCTTCCAGGATATAGCGCGAAGGGCTGAAGTCATCGCCAATCTGTGCTGTCTTGCTGTAGTCGCCTATGATGCGTTTATTTGCAGTGTTTCCGGCGTCTATCTTGCTTGGATCGAGGGGCAGCGTTTCAAAAGTACTTAGCATGTTCAGGTTATGCTCGATGTGAATCTGGACATGTTCCCATCCTGATACGCGATCAAGGACGTCCTTGACGGCCGAAACAATGCCATACCAGCTTGTCTCGTCTGAGCGGTGGTCCATTGAGATGTAGACTGTTGCTGGGTTGGCATTGATGAGGGGATTGACCCCAAACCTCTGAAGGGCGAGGCATGTTAGGTAGCCCCTTGTTGTTGGGAGTGATTGAAGTCGTTCGTATATGAGGTCGCTGACAGTATCCCACGTCCTAGACAGAGCAGGCTCGTTGAGTCGACCATAGTACTTGGTCTTGATAAGATCCCGTGAAACAATCTCAACGTAGATCGGAGACATCATCATTCGGGAAAACATGTCTACGTAAGTGGCCATTCGTTGAGCTGCGCGAGTAAAGGAGTCGCTCTTCTCGGTTGACCAGTCGGCAAGCATGACAACGGTAGGCCTAGCAGTTGTTGAGCCACGCTTTCCTCTCATTTCGAGTCTGACCTCATTCGCGATGAGTCCATTCCTATCTCTGTATAGCAAGTGGAATTCTTTGAGGATACGAAGGCCTTGTTCTTCGATATTACCTCTCAGGTCATCCAAGCCATAGGGCAGTGGCCTGGGTAAACTTGTGGAACGCAAGTCTTCGAGTGCAGGATACGAAACCCTTTTCCAGCCAACGCTGACATGGGGGACAGTTGTTGGATTCATCGCAAGGGCCTCGCTTCTGAATTGGCGTTGGACAACGAATTGGCGATGTGCAGGCCCAATCGAGGGCTAAAAAAGAAGTATAATTAAGGAATATGAAACAAAAGCTGGTAACCGCGCGAAACCAGATATTGAAGTCTCGTACAGAGGCGATGTGCCGTGGGAGAGTTGCTGATGGTTCCAGATTGTGAATTGTGTGATTTGTGAGGAATCAGATGATGATGATGGAAGGTTGAAAGGTTGAAGAATTTGTGTGCAGTGCAAGACGTAATCACATACGAAAGTCTAACTTCCGAGGCAGGTCCTAACCACATGACTCACAACCAGTGACCAACCCAGTAATGAGCGAAAATATGTATTGGTTGACTCAGATCCTAATTTAAACTATAAATTTAAATGCTGCCTATAAGGTGAAGCTTTAAGTTTATTTATTTATTTAGTCGGCAAATGTAATCATCATCCCACAGGGATAGATCTAAGCCACTCGGTCAAAATAACACATTAGCTTTTTCCCTCTTTCAGGCAGAATCGACTCTGCACTATTTGCAGTTGAGACTTATAGCTGAGAGCTTATTCCGACAGACAGAGCCTAGCTGTTGTCGATCAAAGTTAAAAGAGCGTGCAGCCCGAGACATAATCACGAACGAAAGTTTGAGGAACAGGTAACTACGTGACTCCCAACCAGTGACCAACCCCAGTAATGAGCGAAAGTATATATTGCTTTATTTGGTCAGTCATTATTGTATAATATCTAGTTGTTATCCAGAAGTGTTATTTGCAGTTGAGACTTGTGGCTGATGAGAGCTTATTCCGGCAGACCGAACTTAGTCTTCCATTCCGCTGCCGGCAGCCGAGAGCCTTTTGATGTTCTGGTAAGTATAGTTCTTTGTATTTATAGATCATTTTTATTTTGTCGTACTGCGTATTTCAGTCATACTTAACAGTTGTATATATGTGAAAAGTTTCGGTCCCGCTATCAATGTAGACTTTCGATTTGTTGAAGTAGAAAGGATTTGGTCCCTTAATAGCCAGTCCGTCTTTTGTCAACCAGTTTTCTAGCAAGATGCTCCGTAGGTACCGACAAGAAACGATGAAACTAGGTTCGCCAAAGTATCCCGAAGAGGTTCCATCTTTCGAGGCTGATGCTACTGCAATACCCCTTTCAACGCATCCGGACATTTAGACGAGGTATTTCTCCACGCCCAGCGCCCCCGAAGCAACATCCCAGACTGAATCTCGCAAGTCGCGCCTTAACAACAAGCCTTGGCCCAAACATCCCCACCTATCAACAACCCTGTCTAGTGCTTACGACACACGCGCAATATGGATCTCCTCCATCCTTTCTTTCCCATCTCCTCACCGAAACGGATAAGCAAATTAATAAACCACACACAAGCCATGGCCGGTCACGCCACTGACGAAACAAAGGGCAAAGACAAAGTCCGACAGCGGCGCGCCCACACGCGAAGCCGCACTGGCTGCTCAGAGTGCCGAAGCCGCAGGGTGCGGTGTGGCGAGCAGCGTCCCACATGGTGAGAGACCCCAGCCCAAAAACAAGCCAGGCTGTTTCGGGAGAAGAAAAGCTGACTGTGCAAATTGGCAGTGAGAACTGCGTTAATAGTAAGAGAACTTGTGAATATCCACCTGTCAAGATACCGCTGAGGGAGAGACGAGCGCTGGAGAAGGCTGGGACGACTCAGCCGTGGGAGCATGTTCCCTGGGAGGCTCCGAGTTCTTCCAAGGGGCCTGAGGTGCCTAACACCCAGGCTCTGGTCCGTCAGCTTATTTTGTCGAGCTCTGCAACGACGCTGGACTGCGTGGCCATTGACATGCCCCTCAAATCACATGAACTCTTCAATTACTGTAAGATCTCATCATTCACAAGCAATGATCAATCACTAACAGGCCTTTTGTTTACGGTGAAACCCTTGTCACATCTGTTATAAATCATAGCAAAGATTGGTACGTCCAGGAATCTCGTCTCACTAACCAATGGTTAACCTTGATAGCATGCCATATACCATATCAGACCCCGAAGCCCTCCGCAATGCGATTTTGATGGCAGCTACTCATTTCACATTCAAGGTCGGTAGCCTCGAAGCATTTGAGCATACATTCCTCTTCCATCGCATTGAGACCGTGCGATTGGTGAAAAAATGGCTTTCCAGTGGAGATGTCAAGCTTTCAGCTGCCATCACCAAACAAATTGCTACCCTGGCATATACAGAGGTATGCATATGAACATCGCTCATTGTTTCAGATGCTAAGCCGCTATCAGTTTTGCAGTGGTGATATGCAAATGGCAGAGAAACATTTAAATGTCATCTACGCTCTACCATGCCAGACGACAGACCCGTCGACTACTAATGGCAAGACTCGCGACCAAGAGCTTTCCGATCGCTATTTTGTATTGTGAGTATATGTCACTCAGACTGAACCTGGCGTCAGCTAACATCCTAGAACATCCACCTTCATCCACGGTGTACAAACCGTTCTCCATGGCATCCTCCGCGCCGAAGACTCAACCGAAGACAAGAATACCCTCTCAGTCTCCCATCCCATGCGTCTCATGCACAAATGGTATAAGTCAGAGGGCCAGTACCTACACTGCCTCAAACTCAAAGCCATACGCCTATTCTCAACATTCTTTATACTGCCTGACATCGGCGCAAGGCTCTCTGACGTCTACAGCGCGTTAATAGTGAACAGTCTTCGTCAAGTCAACGATGAGTTCTACAATCTCACAGAAAGTCAAAAGATACACGATGACTTCTGGAGAACTGGTGCAGCTGCTCGAGTTTACGACGCAGTTCTTGAATCGCACCAAACCTCAATTACACCCACCAATCATGAACATGAAGAGACTTTAGAGGCTGAGCAAAAGACTTCATGGTGCGGATTGGTCATCGCAGCAGAGTTATTCCTAGAACAAGTAGTTGTTCTCTGGCGGCCTTTCACAAAAGAGATATATCTCTGTAGCATGAGGATATTTCAACGTGATCTGATTTTTGCACTTCAGAAGACAAATACGGCAGAGATTGCAGAGTTATTATTCTGGGAGTCGTTACTGGGACTGATGAGTCTTTATTTGCATGAGAAGCTAGGAGATATGGAGCGAGAACCTGACTTGAGGCTGTTTTTCGAGAGGACTATAAAGGAACAGAGTCGGGATATGGGGTTGGAGAAGTGGGAGGATGCAAGGAGGGTTTTGTTGAATATTGCATGGCCGTTGGACTTCTCTGAGGATGATTATGTGAAAGGAATATGGGAGGCTGCAGTGGCTGACTAGGTGATGAAGAAAGAGCTAAGGTACAAACCGCGCTGGAGCCTCTTTGTCGGAGCATTGAAGCTGCTTACAAGTCGTATATCCCTCTGCAATCCTCTAGATCCAGTAGGAGCTTGTATTATTGCTCCGCCTTTGATGCATCTGGAAAGATGAACTCTCTTAGCCTCGCCATACCCATCCGATCCCCTTCCATGGTCTCTGCTATCTCCTTATCAACCCAGCCCCTGGTATAGCCTCCACCGAAGTCTGTGACCCACGCATTATTATCCTGATCTACCAAGATATTCTCTGCCTTGACATCTCCCCAGACTATACCAGCGCCATGTAAACCAGAAACAGCAGCTTCGATCTGGTCCATCCATCGTTGTCTCACTTCAGGAGGAGGATCATCTGGTTCCCCAAGAGCAATCTTAGTTGACAACGGACAGCCTCGTGTATCAACATGAGTTAACAAAACCCCAAGGATGAAATCATATTCATCCAAGACAATGCCGTAAACGTGACATAGATTTAACTGCGAGTCCAAACCAGCTGCTTGGATCATTTTATAGGTTTCAAGTTCGCGTTTAGTCTGAACGCCAGAGTGGCATGGCTTGAAGAAGCACTCGGTCTTACAGTTGTCGATGAGGACTTTATTTGGCAGCTTGAAGAGTGCATCCTCGGGATTTTCGAAGCTTAAAGTTATTCCAGCAGGATCGTAGAAGGCAGTCCAAGTCTCCAGGTTATCGAGAAAGTCATCGTCGAAGCGTGTAAAAGAAGGACGTACAGGGGACTTCTCCACTGCCACACGGCGCGGACATAGCTTTTCATCGATGATGTCTAGTTCAAATACAAAGAACTCCGGAAATATATGCTTTTCTAGGGTGATTATGATGTCTTTGGGGTCACATTCTGGTGGAGGCGCGAGTTCGACGAGGAGAGGCTCAAACGGAGCCATGACCCATTCATAGACGTCGGTGTCATAGATGTCACCGATGACCTCCTCGCGTGACTCGAGGACTTCGAGATATGACATGTACTTCTCGGTCATGGTGGGGGAGTTGATAAAGTTGGTGGGTGAGATGGTGATGTAGAACACCCTTCCATCCCGGCGGACGGAAAATTGTGCATTGTGATTATCGCTCCGAATGTTGGTGATAATACCTTCGATGCTGTATCTCGGCGTTGTAGCCATCTCAAAAGTCGACCTAGTAACTCAAGCAAACGCAAAGGTGAAGGGCGCTGAAGTGGAGAGAGAGCGGTGAACTGTGGAGTTTGACATGTCACATTTCATTGGCGGGATACCTGGCAACGGATTCCATTATCCCGACGAGAGCGGCCAGAAACCCCAGGACATCTATCAAACAGTAATTATAAAGACCTAGTCAGGTCTGAGGTCAGTTTACTGTGGAATCGATGGGCATTAGACCAGTTACTTCTTTGGCACGTCGTCTTGAGCTCAGACCCTTAGGCACTACAGAAGCATCTGTCCTTATCAGTCCACTTCTCAAATATCCTTGTATGTAATGCAAAAGTCGACTGGCAGTATTCCCCTTGTCGCCGACTATCATGAGTAGTCGCTGCCATAGCCTGAGCCTTCACCAAGTCTACTCTAAACTTTGACTACCCGGACTATATAGATCAACATACCTGTACTCTTGTGAACTACAAGTTTTAAGTAGTATCTGCAGAGTAGTGGGGCTACGAGCCAGCATGTCATTCAACAGCTCAAGACTCGGATAAGTCAACCGAGTGATTTATTTTTATTCGGGATTCTAGTAACCTTTATTTTATCCGCAAATAAATCCTCCTCTATCTTGTTCCCAATAGCCATGAGTCTGACATGTTTTAATGGAGTCATTCGAGTCAGCTCAAAATTGTCTGGCTGGCCTGGGCGAAAGAAATGAATTCTGTGAGTGACACAATGTTGGCTGATGACCATTGCAACCACATCTTCATGGGACACTCCAGTTTACTCACTCGCTGCTCAATTCAAGGGCATTCTTGGTGCGTGCATTCTGCTACCAACGTGCATAATCATGGTATTTCTGCCGCCCCGGACCAGTTCCGTATTGGCTGTTGTCCGGCCGATACTAAGCACCCTGGGCAGCTGAAAAGCAGGCTCTGGCTTGGCATTGCCTATCGCTGACTCTTCAGGAAAGAGGCCTGTATGCGGCCACCCAATATTGAGCGCCATTGTCTCCATAATTCATCCCAAGACCCCAATCATTAATGTTTTCTTTATGTTCTGATCAGATGTGTTATCAGGTTGCCTACCCCTCACGAGTGATAGTGACATGGGTCTCGGACTTAATGTGCTGCGCTTCGCAGATGAGACGTGGCAGGGTGATAAATGGGGTTGTCTGTAAGGCTCTGAGGGGAGTTTGTATCACGACAAAAGCTGTGTTAAACCCCCGAATATCTGACCCTCCATGAAACATCCCCTCTACTCTAACCAATTTTCCAAGATACTTTTGAAACCATGCTATTCAATACTATGAAATCCACCATGACATTTCGGCTTCTCATCATGACCCTTCTGGCGGGTACTGCCGCCGCAGCCGATGATGCAGAATTTGCCTTTAACCTCTTTTCCGACATTGCACCGTAAATTCTCCTATCATAGTTCCAAATTGCTTGACTGACAGAATTCTTATCTAGGGTTATTGCTCTTTTCGGCGATCAGTTTGCAAGGCAGTTTATGAGTGAGAGTCTGACATGGGTTGACCATGTCGTGTTTGCCATGGTGCCTCTAGGTATGTGTGCGGTCATATGAGTCGGAAGACTTAGTAGTTTTTCCATCAATCTCGTCTACAAGCGGCACCACTGACTCACAACTCTAGGTATTTTAACTGCCATCACTGCCGCTATCCGCGTACAAGGGTCTCCAGTCGCAAAGGCTTTTATCGGGCGTGCCCGCGAAAACAAAGCCCTTGCCGAGATTGAGCTCATGTCTTCAACGTCAGGGGAAGTTTGTGAACTGTTTAATGGGAACTCTATTGTCAGGGCCATGGGAAAGCCTGCAATAACGGAATTTCTGATATTTCCTGAGAAGTATGAGGATTCGGAAAGAAAGTACGCAGACAATCTCGGAGGTACCGAACCCACAAATTACGAATCATGGGGCATCGAATCTTTCCAAAGCGCGAGTTCAGGGACGTGTAAGGTGATGAAGTGCAAGCGTATGAAACACCATCCTCATCTCAGCGTCGCTAATCCTTGGATACATAGCCTACGAAAGTCAAAGCACGACCTGGATTCGGGAACAATCTACAACTGTGTGCAAAGCTTTGGGGGGTTTAAACAATGTGTGGAATCAATTTCTGAAGTCCATCTTCCAGATCCTTTATGTCACGAGAGGTTTATTCATCGTTTTTCAGAAGCTCCATTACAGTTGGAGCAGCAAGGAGCCTAACCAAACCGGTTCAGATGTGGAATCAGGAAATATGCCACTGTCGGCTTTACCCAATGAGACCACTGCTGACAGTAACATCAACACAAAAGAGGAAAAAAAGACGAAAGAGGAAAGAAAGACGAAAGAGGAGAAAACGACTGCTGGTGAAGCTGATATGCCTCAGCCGCCCGAAGGATCGTCGAATCTTCAGCTGAACCTTTCATCGGACTATTCCGACCATTCAGGACCGACAAAGGGTCAAGAAATCGCACTAGCAGCTATTTTTGGGGTCATTCTGCAACTTGGTCTAGTTGTGATTGCAGCAATCACAGCCTTTCTTTTATCTCAGCCCTTCCTCCAATAGCCTGTTGGAAACCAAGGCTTATGGTTTTCCATGTTATGTTGTTGGTACAGTTATGCTCTCTGTTGGTACTGGCCTTTGTTCGTTCATTGTGGAACGCAGTACAGTTGAACACTCCTTAGAAAGTGTGGAAGGGAGTACGAAAAACAAGCCATTCTGATTGCTGTGGGTGCAGCAACACCAGACTGTCAATGACCAAACCTTCAAAGGTTATGTCATCTTGGCAGGCCAAAAACGCCGGATCATCACCTCAAGACGAAATATAATTGATGATAGCCAACAATCGAAAGCAAAAGAGGTGCGCTATTCCTGTTTTATTCTCCTGGTTTATACAGAAATTGACAGTCTCTCAGAAGGTATGGCGACTGCTAACCTTGGGTGCCGCTGGTTCAGCTGGCATCGGATTTGTCGCTCAATTTATGGGTCTCCGTGGCCTTGCGTTTCCGTGTTCTATTGCTCAGCTCGGGGCTATTATTCTCATGGCTCTCATCAGGGCTCGGATCCGTCGACGACTAGGACGTTTGCCTGTAAACAGCATTGCGCTTGCTGGATATGAGCTTGACTTCCTTGCAACGCATATAACCTTCAGTCGAGACTTCCGAAGGTTTGAATGGCGTAAAATGAAAAATGTAAAGCCCTTTGGGAAAGAAAGGCGACAAACAGAATTCTGTCGCTGGTCCATTAACACTCCAGGCTCAAAGACACAGGACGTCCTGCTTGATAGATCAAAGGACTCTGTGGATGTTTCATCTCCAGAAGGAATTCATGCAGATTCTATTGGAAACTCTGGTACAGCTACTTTGGGCCACCATGAACCTGAAGCATCAATTCATGCACGTACTCCTCTACCATCGAGCCAACAACTACTTCGTGTACGAGAACGCCTGGGTAACTTATGCAAATGGAAGTCAAAGTCTTCCGAGAGTGCTAGGGCCTTGGCGCAGTCTATTGAGCATTTCATGGACACCTTCTCTCGCAACATGAGGGATGGCAATAAGGGCCAACTTCGAGCCTTGAATTGGGAGATCAAAGCAACGAGGGGGTCAGAGGAAGGGAAGCCCATGCAAGAAGATTGTATAAAGATTTCTGTGAAAAGAGGCTCACAAGGAAAATGGAAGGCAGATCTTGGGAAGATTGATGCGGCATTGTCTCTATGGATGGCTGACGTCGAAGCGAAGAGGCTAGACAAAGAGCAGGCCGCCAAAGAGCAGACCGACAAAGAGAAGACTGGCAAAGAGCAGGCCGGCAAAGAGCAGGCCGGCAAAGAGCAGGCCGACACAGACAAGGAAAAGGATCCTTCCGAAGACTGGAGACGCACACAGTCTGGAAATGACATGGCCTGCAGATATGGTCGCCTTGTCGGTAATAATCTGAAGGGCGGCGTCCTTAAGAGGGATATCTCCTGGTGGATTGACGGCATAATCGCTGATCAATGCGACCCGAAAGTTCGAGACACGAGTAAAGACACCAGGTACCAGAAAACTCAGCATTGGAGCGAGGATGTAGACCTGGTCATTGGAAAAAAAGTTGAACCTGAAAATGGTGAGTATATCTAAACCGAAAAGACCAGAATTGAAGGCACGCTGACCCTTTCAGTTGATACTTTTGAGTTCGGTATCAACTCAACGGGCCGTCTGCCCTGTATATTGGCACAGCATCTTTTTACGGACTTCATCTGGACGGCAGTCAAAGGTTCATCTAAGGGACTCCTCCAGAGAGACATCGATGGTATTCGACAAGTCGAAATTGAAGGTGTCCACATGTTCGATTCCCAGTCCTTTGCACAGACGTGGCTCCGGCCCAGACTTCGCCATCGCCAACTCAGCAAGGCCATTCGCCAAATGGAAACATATGGACTAGGAACTATGAATGAGATTCTCCTTTGCATAATACCAGCATTTAGCCATATGGGCCTCTTACCTAACCAGGAGATACTTAAGCTTATGCCCCGGATCAGATACGGTCATGAGTGGGTGGAAGTGGCCATGTGTCACACGACGCTCCTTCAACGAATCAAAGAGCCTAGCAACAAGGAGGTAGAAAGACTTACTGCTGATGCTATCATTTCCACGATTAACTTCGTGTTACTTGCTTATGAGCCATACGACGAAAACACAAAGCCGTCACAGGAGCTCAGTTCAGAGCTGAAAGAGATTGTCGCTAAGCTTGTCTCGCCTGCACTGAGTATTGTTATGGAGAAGATCATTCCTTTCTACCATCTTCAACATCGTTGCGAGGCTATTGTAAGGGTATTCCGTCAGTTCTCCGAACTGCAGGGAATGGAAAAGACTCTCGCACCATTGGAAGTTCAAGAAAAGCGTCTTAACAACTATATATCTGAGGATGGAGGTAATGAATTCTTGGATGAATATTTTGCCATAGAAACTTTGGACTTTTCTAAGCAGCACTTCGACTTGGTATCACCTCTCAAGAGGGACAAGGTATGCCATAATGTCATCCTAGGGTTATTTACAAGTGGTCTAACGGTTTTGTCAACAGTCGCCGAGAGCGACCATGCAAAAGGTTTTAGAGAAAGAAAAAGGTTTGCCTGTCAAAATCTGCTTCCTGATAATATTAAGTCATTAACGTCTGTCTCAGGAGATTCTGCTCAGCTCAAGAGGCTCGACGTATTCGGCTGGAGTGCACTTCATTATGGCTCTATTGCTCGAGACCGCTGCCCCAGCCACTCTTTCTATATTGCGTCTCTGATATCTGAAGATAAGTCGGAGCGGCTACTCGATCTACAGGATGCATTCGACAGAAACATCATGCACACCGCTACTGCTGTCTTAGACAAGAATCGATTCATGTTCTATGATCTCTTAGTCTGTCAACCTATAAGCAGTGTTAAGCATGCTATGTACCAAAGTGGTCAAGATGGCATGACTCCATTGCACTTGATCTCAAAGGCTGGAGCTCTGCACGAAATGAATCTTTTGAGAGAGAAACTAGGAGACACTATACGTGATCTGGAACTGGTATTAAAAAAGGACTTGTGGCATCGACAGGCGCTTCATCTTGCCTGTAAATCTGGATGTGATGAGGTGATTGTTGAGCTTCTAAAGATGGGAGCACGGTCTGATCAGTTTGATGACTTTGAAAAGTCTCCCGTTGACTATTTTTTGGAGGCTAGGGGAATGAAGCGGTCTCTAAGACCTGGCGAAGAGCAAAACAGCGAGGTTCTGACTCACAACGACCGTGGCAACGGAGAAGGACTGAGTAAGGAAGATCGGGCAATATTCCTGAAGTTTGCTCCAAAGCCAGATACTGAGTACCAGCATCGGAAGACGCTGTTACATATTGCAGTCGAAATTGAAGATGGGGGCACCATTGCCGAACTGTGTGATAAACACTTCAGCATCAACGCTCGCGATCAGAGTGGTCGAACACCTCTTCATTATGCACTTGCTGCTTCAAAAGTGACTATGGCCAAGTCACTCGTAGAAGCTTTCGGAGCTGATCCAGCCATCAAAGATTCTCAGGGAATGACGCCATTACTTCTATCCGTGAGTCGTGGTCTTATGGATATGGTGAAGCTCCTAGTATGCAGAAATCATGAGCTACTGGAAAAGGACTCAGATGGAGATACCGCGTTACACGTGGCCATTACCTACGGACATGAAGAGATTGCGATATATCTATTGGATCTTGAAAAGAAGCGAGATGGTCCGTTTGTTCCTAAGAGAGACTCTCCGTTGATTGCGGCTTGTCGGAAAGGCCTGTCTCTAGTTGTTCCAAAGATTCTAGACAAGTGGCCTGAACTGATTGATGAAGGTGGGCTATTGGGCCAGCCGCCTATTTCTTGGGCGTGCGAAAACGGTCATGGCGCCATCGTCAAGCAGTTGATTGCTCACCTCGAAGACAAAACTGATATCAAACCAAAAGTGTTGAATCAACAGGCTGCAGGGTGGTATAACTATACTCCACTACACTTTGCAACGAATTCGGCAGATCCGAAATGCTTGGATCTGCTCCTTGAACAAGACTGTGTTGACCTTGGCTTGAAGGACGAAAATGAAAAAACACCTGTACAACTCGCCATCGAAGCGGAGAAACTGGACTACGTCCACAGACTATTGCTAGACAAAAGGACTTCATTCGGGGAAAGGATCAGATATGTCAAGGAACTTATCTCTCGGCCATCCAACGATGTATTCAGCTCGGTCGTATCCGATATACTTCAGAGCGTTACTGACGCGAATCTACTCGATGAGTTTCTAGTGTGGCTTCTTGACAAGATCGAGGAGATCAACAAGAAGTCGCCACTCCGATCGTTAGTAACTAACGTGAAAGAAAAGTCTTGGGGGAGATTCTCGTGCCCTTGGGAGTTGGTCGCCTTATTCAATCATGTGGGTTTCAAGAAAGAACTCAAATCTCATAATGCAGATGAGAACGGCTTCGATGAAGATGGATGGTCATGTGTGGACTTCGTTAAAAGCTTTAACCGAACGGGCACATTTAAGCATCTCCTCGGCTATCTGGAAAGTCAAAGAAAAGCGTCATCGATTCCTCCGCTTGCCACGCCAGCAACGCTTGTTGGGGAGCAGTTTCTCCATGCCGTAGATATCTCTACATGCCCCACAGAAGGTCATACGAATTATGCAAAAGTGCATCGTGCGTACCATATTCCATTTTTGAGAGGAAACACTAACTTCCCTTTAGGCGTCAGGTTGGTTAAAGAGATTGACGATGTCGAAAAGGTTTGTCTTCGCAGCGATCACTGCATTAGTGCTGGGAGCGACTCCTTCTACTTCGAGGTGAAAGTTCTGACGGAGGCACCTTGCCAGTAAGATGTAATTCTTTCTTTTTTGAGAACCCTGGACTGACAGCATTTCTCAAGGTGGCTAGGAATTGGATTCTGTGCATGGGACATCGAGGAAGATAGGATGCCTGGTTGGTTCGAAAGATCATGGGCATACCATGGTGATGACGGATTACTGTTCGTTGATTCAGGCGATGGCGATCTCCCAAGTCAGGACTTCGGAGAACAAGGCGTATTCGGCTCAAACGATATTGTGGGGGTTTGCTTAAATATGAAGACAGGACAAGGCTTCTGCACGAAGAATGGGAAACCATTGGACATGGGTAAGTGACTAGCTTATACTGACTTGAGATATCATGCTGATATTTTAACAGGTGGTATTTTCCCATTGCCAGATGAGAGGTTTAACTATGGGAAGCTGTATCCATGTGTAGGGTTCGATGTGACCTCGGAAGGCGTGGGACTTGACTTTGAGGTGAACTTTGATGGATCGGGACAACATCCCTTTGAGTACAAAGGGTCATTTATGTTTGATGAGAGTGAAGCCTAGTAGGCCCTTTTACTTAAGTTTGCTATCAGGATATTTCATTTTGCCCTGCTTTACATATGTCTTGTGTCTTTTTAGCAAGCAGCACTATTTATATATCTACTTAGTAGTGATTTATAACGCAATTTTAACTTCCACATTGGTAGCTGCGCTAGGTAGTATTCTAAGGTAACTAAAGAGGGAACAGCACTGAAGTGGAGAGCCGTGAAATGATCGGAGGAACACTTGCGCTGGATTGCTTTGGAAAGGCTTCCTTTGTTCTGGGTCTAGAACACCATGCGATGTTCACATCAGTCACGCGACAGTTCTCTATATCCAACTTGGCAAGCCAGCGCGAGAATGAACTTCTTTTGAGTTCACTCCGCACTGAATTAGTGCTTCCAGATAACGAGTCTACCCCAAATACTGTTTAGGATAGCGGTTAGGTCCACTGTGCCGAGATAGGCATGCATCCGCGAAGTGACCAATCACAAATGACGAGTTACAATGTAACGAGATGAATAGCTATCACTTAAATTCGGCGTTCTCTAAGCTACACGTCAAATATCATAAACTTTCTAGTCTTCTCGAAGGATATTTCAAAATTACATAATTTTGAAGATGACAAATACCGTTGTCGTTATCGGGTAAGATATTCAATGAATAATTGGAACTTCAGCTAACGATATCTAGTGCTGGTGTAATTGGCCTCACTTCAGCATTGTTGCTGGCTAAGGAGGGCAATAAAGTCACTGTTGTTGGGAAACATATGCCCGGTGACTATGACGCCGAGTATGCCTCGCCATGGGCTGGAGCCAACGTCATTCCGTAAGTCTAACACCGATAACTCTCAAGGTCAGAGCACTCAGATTTTCAAGCTTGGCGCCCAAAGACGCAAGTCGCTGGGAACGACGAACATGGATCGCTCTGAACAAACTTGTCGAGGAGACACCCGAAGCCGGCATTCATTTCCAGAGTAAGTTCTCGATAGCCTTGTCAGCGACCAGATAATGGCTAACATCGCAAGCAACGCATGTCCTCCGTCGGAATAAAGACACGGAGTCCGCCAAATCAGGCTTCTCGGCCCATTTCTACGCCGACAACCCATGGTTCAAAGAGATCTTCAACAACTTCCGAAACAACCATCCATCCGAAGTCGCAACAGGCTACGACTCTGGTTTCCAATACCAAGGAGTTTGCATCAACACCGCCATCTACCTCCCCTGGCTTCTCGGCCAATGCCTCAAATACGGCGTTGTCGTAAAGCGCGGTATTCTCGCTCACATCAACGAGGCCAAGTATCTCAGCCACACCGGTGAAAAGGCTAATATCATCGTCAACGCCACTGGTCTCGGATCTTTAAAGCTCGGTGGCGTGCAAGATACAACCGTCGCACCAGCACGAGGCCAAATCGTCCTCGTTCGTAACGAAACACCCAAGAACCTACCGCTCTTCATGTGCTCTAGTGCACTTGACGAAAGCGGCGAGGAGATCTACGCTATGCAACGAGCAGCTGGTGGCGGTACGGTTATTGGTGGGACGTATCAGATTGGGAATTGGGATACACAGCCTGATCCGAATACCGCGAATAGAATCATGCAGAGGATTGTAGATCTTTGTCCGGATATTACTAGTGGAAAGGGTATTACTGGGTTGAGTGTTATCCGGCATGGTGTTGGGTTTAGACCTTATAGGAAGGGGGGGTTGAGGCTTGAGGAGGAGAGGCTTGATGATGAGACGTGGGTTATTCATAATTATGGGCATTCGGGATGGGGATATATGGGATCTTATGGATGTGCTGAGGGGGTGGTTGAGCTTGTTGAGAAGGTAACTGATAAGACCCGGTCGAAGCTCTGAGGGTCAGCTTCGAGTGCTGTTATGCGGCAGGTTATTTCTAATACATCACTTTTCTCAAGAATGCCTTCGCGATTCAAACTCCAAGTAATAACCTCAGAAATACTTGTGAGCATATATCCTTTAATTTCGAACTACAACTACTATTAAAAACTGCCAAAGACTTCATAAAACAGATCAATCCTGACCTCGAAATTGTAGAAGACTATGTTTTCATCCCTTCATTCTATAAGAAGTACCATTATGGGCAAGATTGATATTGTCTTCTGTCATAATTCTCTATCTATAGTAGAAATCCAGTGGGAAAAGGATCTTCCGGATCAAGATGAACATTCTTCTCCCCCGTAATCCAAGCCCTCCCCTTAACAGTCGGCAGAACCGCATCCAACTCCCCAACCTTTGTCGTCCCTCTAATCCTCCCCACAAACTCCGTGTTAATGATACTCCTAAACTTGACCGACTCTCCTTCTTCAATAAGACCCCTCGCATGCAGAATAGCCAGACGCGAAGAACTCCCCGTTCCGCAAGGACTCCTGTCCAATCTTCCCGGCGTTACAACGACGGTGTGCTTAACAGTCTTGCCTTCTTGTCCGTCTTCTAAAGGTTCTGTGATGATGACGTTGTTGATACCGCAAATGGCTGGGTTTTCTGGGTGCGTGGGCATGCAGTTCGCCAAGACTGCTTGTTTCAATCTCTTGCCGAAATCAATGAGACGATCTGCATTGACTGTTTCCACTCGAAGACCCAGCGCTTCTGCTTTGACGAGCACATACCACTGTCCTCCATATGCAATATCCACCACCACAGTTCCCAACCCAGGGACGTCGATCTCTTTATCAAGAGCATAAACAAACGCTGGGACGTTATCAAAAGACACAGATCTGCACTTCCCGTTCTCACACTCCGCCGTCGCAACCACCAACCCCGCAGCTGTGTCCAACCTTACAGTAGTAACGGGCTCAACCATGGGAACGATCCCCGTCTCGAGAAGAACAGTTGTTGTGCAGACACAATTCGATCCAGACATGGGAACCCAATCTCCCGGCGCCATGATAAGAAACCCAGCATCTGCATCTGGTCGACACGGCGGGACGATTAAATTAACGCTCATCTCCAAGCGTCCTCTAGGTTCTTGGAGGAGTAGTCGTCGAAGGTCATCCCGCTCAGCCATGTAGTATGTGAGCTTATCGTGCATCGTTTTGGCTGGTACGTCGAGGACGCCGCCGATGATGACATCGCCGACTTCGCCTTCTGCATGACATGTGACGATTGAGATGACTCGTTTTGAGCGCATGATGAATTATGTGAGAGTAATTATGATTGAGGTATTGATCTTTGAGTGAGATTGAAGGGGGAGTTCAATTGGTGTGCTTTTATGTATAGTCTTTAGCATGATGCACTTGATTGGCGTCTTTTTGGAGGGGTTCAACTGATTTGGGCGAGGGGCGGAAAACTACCCATTTTAGAACGCCCATGTTGAACGCGGCTAGAGATCCCGAGCAGCCACGCAAAACGGGAAGTCTAGTATGAATTGATACGAATGGCCTAAAGAGTAAGATAGCAGGTCAGGTGCTTAAGAATAACCAATGGCAGCTCAACATCTTATTACTAACTACAGAACCGCCACTTAACAAGGTGATTTCAGCACCAACCCCTGCACGAGAACGATGAACATTGTATGGAATGGAATGATGTTGAAAAAGACTCAGGTTTATTCACATGTAACTATGTACAAGCCATGAAAGATATGTTGTCAGCCAAAAACTCAACGAGAGCTAGTAGCTTGATAAGCCCAGTTCACGAACCACCAACCTAAGCACGAACAACACGAGCCTTGGACTTCCATCCCCAAGCCGAAACATCTCGCTTGTTCATAACAGCCACGCTCTCATTGTAGTCACTAGTACCGTGCTCAGGATCAGCATCCTTAGCCTCACAAGTCGGTCCCGCATGAGGGTCCCCAAGCGCACCCTCAACAGCACTAAACTTCTGCTTCTCCATCGTAGTACCAACCATATTTTTAGCCGCCTCCTCAGTCCAGCCATTGATGAAATCACCATGCGAGCAGAACGCATTTCCGCACGCAAGCTTGAAGGGCGCCTCGCCGCTCCAGCCGTTGGGGAGGACCTTGCGCAGATCGTAGCGGATGCTGAAGCGCAGCTGGGGCATCGACTTGCTGCCCTCAGGACACCAGTTTGCGGTGCCGTAGTCGCGTGACTTGTAGGCTGTTTCGAGGGTTTGTTCGTTGACGCACTGGGGGAAGTAGAGGAGTTGTTGGAGGTGGGTTGCGCAGGTTGAGGTTGGGAAACCGTTTGCGCCGAGGGGGATGGCCTCGCTTTCGCACATCCACTCCGCTTTGGCGTCGGCTGGCATATCAGCTTGAGTCTGAGCATTGGCGTCGCCCGCGACCATCTTCAAGTTCTGAGGAATAGGAACCTCAGCGGGTGTTTCGCCAAGGTTATAGTATGCGCTGAAGCGCATAACAGGGATAGGTTCAAAATTCTTTCCATCAGCGGTGTAAAGCGGCGTAGGGATCCAGTAAACCGAAAGATCGTTAGGGTTCTCGGCATTGGTGCAGCCCTTCTGCAGTTCCGCGCTCGTCTTGGTGTTGACGGTAACAGCATCGGAGCCGAAGAACGAGTGAAGATGAGACTTGCTGTACTCGCCGGGAAAGACAATGGGATCGATGTTCTTGAGCATAAAGGGAGAGGCAACGTTGACCTGGGTGTAAGCCTGAGCGGCGCCGACAAGAAGGCCGGCAGCGAAAAGAATGGAGGAAGACATCTTGCGTCTAGCAGATTATAAAAGAATCAGATAAGATAAATACAAGTGAAATGTAGTGACAGTCAATGTCTAACGAATGAATGAAAAGAACGAGTGTAGTTTGAACCAAAGAACAAATGCATAGATCACGACGAACTCCTCGCTTTAATAGCAAACCTCCCAACGCCAAGATATCGTCTAGCATCTTGAAAAAAACCATCCCCCGTACCCCCGCCAATGTTTCGTTGAGATATATGCTTAACAGAGATGAAAAGACTCAGAATATTATTAGCGGAAGAATTCACACCTGTAACAAGGAGTTCAATGCAATTGGTCGATTACATGGCGCTTGGAAACATTGGAAACGTTGGGCCTTGTAATGTCCGTTTTGAAACAGGGAGAGCTTCTCTATTTGGGTGTTCCCGTGTTTCAGTCTTAGGGCGGTGGTGCTAAGCGACGGTGGCTTTCGGAGCTGAGGCTTGGCTGGCTGTTCTATACGCGTATGGGTCTTGTCTTTGAGCTTTTTGAAGGCTGCTTACCCTGTGGCTTCGAGTTTTGAGGTGGGATTTGGAAGATGCGTATGCGGATATAAAAAGGCACAGAACCCCCCTCAATACATTTGAAGCCCTGATAGCCTCTGTATCATCATGGTTCAAATTTCCTGTGCATCATACAGACAATTGCCACTGCATTGAGCAAAAGTAGATTACCTGATGAAATCATATGCATCCTCTATATCTTTGCCGGAATTGAACTCTTTTCAAACTTTCAACTGTATCACAGCTCTGGCACCAGCGTTTGGTGGAGATGAAGCAATCTTTGAATACTGGTTTAGCTCTTCAAGTTTTGTGTCATTTGTTCAACGCTGAGCAGCAAGCAACCGTTTTATACGGCAAGCCCAGACTTGGCGCCGTTGGCCTTTGTCAAGCCATCCCGATAAGCGAGCCCAACTGACTCGGGCATTTCCTTATCCAATGGCCTCTAGCTGTGACTTCACTGACGCAATCAATGAATCAATAAATCGGCAGAACGTGTGAAACTCTCCGGAAAGCCAATCGCAACATTCGTGATCTGCCTTTTACTGCAGTTAATTGTCCTTGGAAGCATTTCTACTGGTGGGTCGTCAGTTTTAGAAGTTCTCCAGTAATATCCACCTTTTTTAAGATTAAGGTAAGGAAAAAGCTTACGTGCCATCCTTATCTGATGTGAGAAACAGATTGCTATTCACGGCCCGGTTTTCAGATGAAACACCTCGTGAAACTGGGATATCTTGTGCTTATATACAGCCTTATGTCAAACTTATGAAATATATAATGATTTATGCATTTATATCAAAAGTCATATAATGGAATGGCATGACAGACGATGTGATGGGTGTCTCAAAAAGGATGCATTCTTCGAATCAAGCGATGTAAGACTGTGATTGTGACTGTATGATCCATGAACCTGCATTTCGGGATTTCGGCTAATGCTGACAGGTACTCTTTGAGCAAACATTTCCGAGTTGTCAGCAAGTGATGGTGTGAAGCTCAGCGCTCTCTACGAATGACAACCTACACCTAACATCACATCATAATCAAGAACCAATCCAAAGTCTCCTCATCCCAAGCATTCCCAGGCTACCCCTGTCCAAAGGCGTTGGCAAAAGCTTGAAAAGTCTTTTTATGGATCTTCAACATGACGAATTTCCTGATGATCTGCACCCCATCCATGCTGCAAACGGTTGCATCTTTCATATCGTCTCCACATATCACTTCATCAGCAGTAAGCTTTCATTTCCACAATGCAATCAGGAGATACATATTTCCCTCAAGCTCAAATCTGCCGTAAAGATCATCGCACCTAAACCATAGCTACTGTGTTCCACTTGGCTCAAAAGTAAAAAACTCTATCGGAGGATATTCGTAACTGTAGGGCTGGTCCCGGGATTTGCAACTTCTGACACCGGCATCTAAAAACTAGGGGTCTCGCCAAGCCTGGGAACACTTAAGCTGGAATGTGGTGGGTGCTTCCATTGATATCTGTTCAACCAACGGGTCGTAAGCACAGCTCAGTACGGACACAGTCCGCGAATCCTTTGAGATGACGGGACATGGATATTCAGGAGTTTCTGCGGGCCACTTTATCCAGTTTTCCTTGAAAGTGACAGTATATCATCCCAGACTTTGACTGTGATCTTCTCTTGTTCTTCTTCTCCTTCTCTTCCTCACGCGATCATGGCTGTCGCGGCAAGTTTACCGTCGCGCCCTGCGCTGAGGGTCGGGATCGTCTCTGCACTGGGTATTTTCTTCTTTGTCATTCTTTTTACTTTTTATTCTGATGCTGTACGATCACCTGTTGAGTTTGCGCATCGAAAGGCACGGCATTACTGCGACTCTTCGCAAACGACGTGAGTGTTGCTTCTCCCCTGTCGATCTTAGGCTAATAGTGTTGAAGCATTCACTCTTTTACACCGACGCCTACACCGGTAGCAACAGTCACTCCTGGACCTACACCAGAACCAATACGTAATTGCGAAGATCCGTATCGTCGGCCGGGATACCTTTATATACCCAAAGAGTCGAAAGCTTATAGAGATACACAATGGATTCCTTTCACTGAAGGTTACCTTAATTCGGAACCACCCGAGTACGCTTCTTACCCACCGAAGCACGAGATTATCTTCAACGATACTGCTGTTGAGCCAGAGTATCTCAACGCCCCTGGTAATCCTCAACAATGGATGCGCATGGCTGTCGTTGAGAGTCGACGCCGTCGCAAAGCAGCAGAAGCTACCGTCCCACCGACGAGGAACACAACAGTCAATGACTTTGTCAACATGAAAGACGACAATGGCCTTGGCTGGCTATGGGGCCGTCGTGTCGTCATGTTCGGGGACTCAGTCGGTCGCTACATGACACAATTCTTCTGCGAAGAGTTCGACAGCAAGATGTATCTCCCCATCCAAGACATTTCAGGCCGCCAAGCAAAAGGCATCTGCGAAGTCCCTGCCTTCAACCTCACCCTTGTCTACCTCCACTCCGTTGGCTCTTTCACCTACCGTCCCGACTGGTGGTGGATCGAAAACCTCAAGAACGTCGCATGGGAAGAACGCTGGAACATCTTCTGGAAACCCCACGAAGCACCCATCCAAGGCCCCTCTGGCCGTCCCGATTTAATCCTCTGGCAGAACGGACTCTGGGATCAGCGTGCTTTCTGGGAGGGCGGTGCGGCGATGCATGATGAGGGCGATAAGCCGATGACCTTGAAAAATAGGCAGATGGCTTGGGAGGAGGTCCGTTTTGTGACGGCGCGTATAAAGAAGATTGCCAAGAGACTTGATGATGGGTTTGGGGAAGACGTTCCGACTATGTTTAGGGCCTTGACGGTTCATAGGGAGAGTGGTATGGGTGATGCTATAATGATGGAGATGGATCGTTTGGGCAGGGATGTGGCGGAACAGGCTGGCCATGAGATGTTTGAGTGGGCTAAGTTGATACATCTTCTTGGTAATTTGTGTCAAGATGGCTTGCATCCTGGGAAGGGGCCCGCCAGCTGGCTGTGGGGCAATATGGTCTTGGAATACCTTGCGAGATCTGCTGGGTCTGAGGTTGGTGGCCAGGCAAGATCACCTTACTTTAATGGATGGGATGCATGTCACAAGGAGTTGTTAGGCTGGGGAGGGAGATGAAAAGAAATCATTCTCGCACGTGGAGTATTTCCCTCTAGCGTTCTGCCTTAGAGCCTAGCAACCTAGGTGGCCACAGGTTTGAACTGCAAATGGTTAAAACGCAGATATTACACCATAATGCGGAACTATCTAATGGCTATAGAATAAATTTTGACCAGAAATTAACTTAAAGCATAACTGTTTCCCTGACCGCTTGCCCCCAGCCCCTTCTTTAGTCCCTCAAGCGCTTAGAAATTCTGCCAGCCACTTCGCGACTCTGTTTGTTGACTCTGGGGGTTGTACCTCGTTTGTTGACTCTGAGAATTGAGCCTCATGCACATGCGCCGACCGAGGGGGCTGCATCCCAGGTAGAACACATTGATCCAGGTTAAGAGATTCCGTGAAAACCTCGCTGTGGCGTCTTAGCCCCAGTGCCTCGAACGCATATGAATGCTCGATAGCCACTTCGCGAATCCGCTCTGTGACTCTGAAGTTCGTTCCTTTTTTGTTAAGAAGCGCCATGAACGCCTCAGGGCCACGTTTGATTGCGCTTATCGCCACCTCATCACTGATGTCTTTCTCATAGGACCGCTCATAGGCCAATTCATATTTAACCATATCGTAGTCGCCAGCCACCGATATCAACTTGTCTGTGATCTGTAGCTTGTCCTCCTTGTAGTTCTTGCGAAAGTCAAACAAATACAAAGAATTTGAATGTCTCCAGTTTGTGCCAGATCTTATAATATAGGAAGCAGCATAGGATTCCGTATTCTCTAGTTTGTGAGATGACTCCGGGAACAGGTATGACAGTATTTCAACACCCGCTTTAATAGCTTGTCCATACACCTTTTTCGTTATATTAAAAGGCTTTGTACATCGTGTAAGCACAAACTCAAGCGTACCCAGACCGTTCTCGATTGATTTGATAAAGATATCTTCTTCTAGTTCAATTGTGCTTTCCATCGTGACTAGAGCGACCTGAAAAGAATGTGGTCCGGCTATGATACTCTTGCGAATCAGTTCTTGTGTTATCACGATCGGCTTTCTGGACTCATCAAGCATATGAAATCCTCCAGGGGTTGCTTGTAAGAAGATATTTTCCAATATCTCGATTGGAGATCGAGCTTCTTCCAGAAGAATCTGAACGATATCTCTATGAACATATATGGCTGTCTCTAGCATCTTCTTCGATATCTTGATGGGGGAGACGCTGTTATCGAGCAGTGCTTGGCACGTTGGTAGCCCTCTTGGTATGGCCCGTAACAAAGCATCATGCCTCAATTGTTCTGGATTGGAATATGATTCAACGAGCCGATCGCAAAGCTGGGGTCGATGTTCTATAGCTTCAGCGACTAAGCTCGGCATATCCTGAAATGTACAGTCAGGTCTTTGCAGCAGGACCTCAAATACATGAGGGAACTTCTGAAGGCACTCTAAACCAACGTCTAAAGAGATCTCAGGCAGTGATGTACTCTTATCCAAAAGTGCTTGCATAACACTGCTTCCATGCTGCATCACGTAGAAGAGATAGCCGTCATTGTCGATTGTTGATATTAAGCTTTGACGGCAAAGAAAATGCTCCAGTAGATCTGTTCTAAAGGTGCTTTCCAGCATTTGCTGAAGCTTTTGCCTGGATATTTCTGGAAGTTTTTGCTGCAAATCCTGAATATTCGATGCTGGCGAATCATGAACTGGCCACTCTCCGCCTAGAATGTAAGCATACAAGTCCTTCATCACCACATGTTCCTCCTTGGCGTAATCAGGTTGAATGGCGCTGTCTTTCATATCGGTCGCCATGCCGAGTAATGCGTATACTCTGTCTCGCGGATCTGTGGCTTTGCACCCTCTAAACTTCCACAGCAAGTTGCTGAGGTTTCTGGTTTCTTTTCGCGTTGCTGATGGTGTTGATGGATGAGGCATGATGTCTAGGACAGCTTGACACTGTTCAGTGACCTCGACGTTCATAGCATGTGGAAGCAAGGCGAAAATCCACCCCGGGATGTCTCCTAGATTACATGTCACGATAGTCGTTTTCGCGTTGGCCACTTCCTGCAAAATCCAAACTCTTGAAAACCATGGCTTTTGCATGAAGCTGTTAAGGCCGTCCAACAACTTATCGCGACAAAAAGGTCCGAGCTTGGCTTCAATCTGTCTCCACTGCGACTTCCATCGGGGATCTTCACGAGGCCATTTTCGAGGGATGCCTGGCAATTGCGCAACTTGCGCTTCGAGCATGGTGATGGCGGATTTTAACTGTGTGGCATTGCCACTCAGATATCCAAGCCAGACGATCACTTTGTCGGCTTTTTTGTAAATCTCTCCCATGCGATTGACTTGGTGACCGCGCTCCTTGATATTGGTCTGGTCAATGCACAGAGCATCAATCCAAAGCATCCGGTCCTCGTCAGGTCTCCTCAAGTGACAGAGAGCTTCGTACAGGCTTTCTGTGATTGACAATGTCTTCTTGTCTACTATGATCTCATGGGGCGTGCTTTGGCTTTCCCAAGTATATGACACTGCTTCATAAGGGATTATGTCGTTGAGGTACGCTTGGACAAGGTGGCACCGTAATTGAGGTTGAGCGCCTTTCTCAAGGAGTGCTAACCGAAATCCGGCACTCTCCAAATCAAAAGGATCGTATTGAAACCGATGTGTAAAGGCATGTTCGTCTTCCAGTTGGGCGGTACTGATTCGACGAGAGACAAACATGGTATAAATGACAGTGGCCATTTTGGTTTGGCGTAGTGTAGGTCCATCCAGTTTTGGGGAACTGGAACTTATAGAGCTAAGTATACCGCAGACAGTCAATATTGGAAATCTTGATTTGATCCTGGCACCGGCCCGTTCGAAGCACATGATCTTGCTGTCGCATCCGACCTTGTTGGCCAAATCACGATCAGAGAGGAGACGAGTAGATGATGCTACTTTCCCCCGTAGAACTTTGTTGGCTTTATCGGTGTTTCGTTCTGGCGGCTGCTGATCCTTGGCGGAGGCAAGCGCTGTTCGAGAAGATTGATGTTGCAGATATTGGTCCCAGCGCTGGCGACCCTCAGGAGATTGGATGGTGTTGATGACAGATTTGATATACGAGGACGGATGGCTCATCTCAAAAGTCGTTGAGATGCGATTCGAAGCAATTGTCTCACTCACGTCGAACTGAACTTGTCCAGGTTGAAAGCCTTGCGGAAATGCCACGACGATATCGCCTGGTTTGGCAGGGCTCTCTTCAGGTGCTGTAGCATTGACTCCAATCAGAAAGCCAGCTCGAATAGACGGGAAAGCTTCAAGTAAATCGTCGACAGTATCTTTGACGAAGACAGAGACATTGATCATGTCCTCGGCTTTTCCGACCAGAACGACATTGTGAGGGCCAACTTTTCCAACAGAGCATGTAGCGCCCGAGTTTGTCAAATGATATTCTGGCTCCTTTTCGTCCAGTAAGTCTCTGGCCGTTTCGTAGTCTTCCGGCAACGGCGCCACAACGGCGATATGGTAGTTCATCGAGCGTGACTTGATTATGACCGGCGGACAACAAAACTGGACATAATCAAGTGAAAAGATTAAAGTTGAGATAGCTGATAGGAATTAATAAATTGAATGAAAGGAGAAAGTGATGTGTTCAAGATCCCTAGCGGCGAGGGTTTATGCCACGTCATTCCTGCATTGAGGCTTGGCAAGCCACCTTGCTGGTAATCAAACACGAGCCTATCAATCGGCAGACACAGCCTGCAGCGCTGGCTACACAAAAAGCAAACTACAATCGAAGTGGAAATACACTACGACAATGCCTTAATCGCCATCACATCAAGCCAAGTATGCCTCGGCTAAAACACAAGAAACTACGTTCTTTCATGATCGAAAATATACCAACGCGATACAACTTCCAAGTATATTCCATCCTTGACTACCAAAGAATACTGCTTCCTTACATCTAAACGCCATGATCGGAGCGCTTGTGGCCATCAAATTCCATCCACCGCTCACATACAGCCTTGTCAATATCCGCGAAGCTGCCCCCCTTGGTCCATCTGGGTAATCTCCAATACTGGTAGTTCTCCCCACCCGAAATTCCTAGGCCTGTGCCATCATTGCTGTGAAACATATGCCTCCATTCGCGATCATCCCACGTTGCGTCATCTCTCTTCAAAACTCCCTCTGTGCCCAACAGACGATTCAATGTCGGCCTGATCTGGTCGTTCTGTATCTGACAGCCGTGATACATCTTGTGAGGTCATCAAAAAGACTCTGGCTGTCTCATAGTCTTGTTTCAAGGGTGCCAAGATGACGATGTGATAAAGGTCGTAGTCGATGTGTTCCATGAGGACTGTGAAGACTGTAAGGAAGGAATCCAAGATCGGTAGAAATAGAGAAGCTCTTATACAAGTCATCTTCTTTGTTCACCATCTGGCAGTGAATATCTCGTCTTTAGGCTTCCGCGCTGGTTCAATTCCTGTATGCATTGTGACTTGACAACACCAAAATCATGTTCACAAATGAGCCTGTCAATAAAACAGCGTAGCCTTTGTCGGTAGCACGGCAAACACCAAGTGAAATGCATGGGTTAAAATACGGTATAGCAGTATTTCCATGATTGCCACAACAAACCAAAGAACAAACAAACAACGGCAATCATGAATGAAGGACTAGGTTCTCTCTGCCGGAATAAGCCCTCAGCCACAAGTCTCAACTGCAAATAACACTTTACAACAACACCTTGAGAATTGTCACGACAAATAGAAAGCAAACACAAACATGCAGTTGAGGACTCAAAGGCTTGCCTGCATAAGTGTATCGTTGCCTCACAGAATGGCTGCATCTTTTATAAGACTTTTTCTTCACTGCTCCGTCTAATTGTAATGAGGGATGACGTTCCCTCTGACATAAAGCTCTATCCACCTCTCGCCCACAAGCCTTTCAATCTCCTCATAAGTATGTCCATCCACCCAGCTGGGTAATCTCCAGTTTGAAAAAATCTCTATCAAACGTTCGTGGGACTCGTTTCCAGTCAATTTAGCCTGAGGTAGACAATCTTCGTAATCTACCACACGGTTCCACTCGCGATCCTGCCATCTTCCGTCACCTCGCTTTGCAATCCCCATTTTTCCCCAAGGAAGGGCAATCGTCGGTCTGATTTGGTCGTTCTGTAACCGATAGTTGTGATACATGCTGTATACACTCCATGTGCGTTCGATGTTGAAAGAATGATATCGATGACGGTGACCTCTCGTTCTCGCATCTCCGCGATAGGGATGCCAGTCGTTGTCCAAAATATATACTCCTCTCATACTCGTGAATGGGATAAGGACACTGTAAAGTGTTTCCCAACAGCGTTGAGCCTCTCGATCATGGCCTACCGCTGAGATACTAGCTTTTATGGGAGTAGTCAAAGATCTCATGGCTTTCACAATCTTTCTGAGTATCTTCCTTTCATCCAGGTCGGCCACGCGATACTCCTTGAGAATTTCAATCTTCTGTTCGAAGATATCTGCAGCTTCGCCGCGATACTCCTCCACCCAGCTCGTGGATTCGTCTATTAGGTCAAGGAAAAGACCCCAGATTGTGCCAAGCAGGTTCGTGAACTTCCACCACGGCTGTTTGACCACACGGTCAGCTCCCTGGATCACATAGGAATAATCTCCAGCCCATCTATCCATAAGAGGAGGAGGCCTGACATGGGAGACCTTGAACTTGACGAACCGGCGCATATAGTCTCGAAGAACAAGCTCAAGAAGATGAGGGGGGCAATGGGAGCGTAGAGCCACTTCCATAGGTTTCATGATCAGGCCTGGGCAATATCTATTGCGTTTTTCTCCCCGCCAGTAAGTATACATATTCATAGTGAAAGGAAGCGAATAACCATGGCTCTGTAGCAAATCGATCATCTGGCATATGCCTTCTGTGTAGGTACGATCGGGACTCTTGCTTAGAATAGTGATCAAAAACTCGGGTACGTGATCGCAGTGTTCGTTCCCTTTATACCAGTGCTGATCTCCTTGCTCTTTCACGTCACAGCCCCTATCCAGCAGCCACTTCAAAGTGTCGACACACTTGCCAATCGGGGCTCTGCCTAAGTAGACGCTCTCTAGTAGCTCGTCTATAGGCCTGTGGTGGGTATGCGGAAACTCAGACAGACATTGACAGCCGTCGGATTCGGGTAGTTGCCACTTCATACGGCTCATATCCGGTGGAGGAGGTGCAGCTCCAAGCTGAACACAGAGGTCCAATATCTTGACGTCGGCATCTCTGATTGCGTCACGGAAAGCACCGTGGTTGTTGCTGAAGTAGTGAAACGGGAGGTAGAGCCTGCTGAGAGAAGGACTGAGCAAGCATAAGCCCTTGAACTCGCGAGCTGATAAGGTGCTTTGGTATTTTTCGGGTTCGCCTGAAATTTGGAGGAGGATCTCGGTAGGAAGAAGATCCAGCGTCAACGGTCGAGGTTGTTGGGGGAACGTCATGGCGGATGACGGGTATTCGGTGGGTTGATCAAGGTTGTGATCGGGAGGCATGTTTCGTATTGTTGTAGTATTGGCTATGAAGATTACATGTTTGGGTTTTGCTCTATGTGTATGTGTGATGTGGTTAAAATTGATGAATCTCGAATCTTGTAGTTAAATGTATCCTACTTTGCCACTGGACGAGTAAGGCGCGTGATGTAAGCATCAGCTGTCACGTCTATCGACTCAAAATAACACTCTCGGAGTCAAATTGTTTTACTCTGCCACTGTACGTACGTGCATACACCAGGCTGATCCTGCTTTCCCACTGGCAATGCATAAACCGGGCTGAACGAACCCCTTCAGCTTCTGATTTTGGTCATTCTAGAACTCCCCTGCTCCTGTAAGATTTAATATACTGCTGCCCAGACCCATCATGGTGATCATTGGCTCTTAAATATCAACTGTAAATAATACATCTAGCTTAATAGTCAGCATTATCTTGATGCCCGACTAATTGCTATAGAATAAGTGCTGAGATAAATTGATAGTTAAACCTTATGGCTTCTCAATGAGACATATCAAGCCCACACACTGGAGAACACCGATTAACTATGCTGAGATGAAGTGATCTTCGATTATAAACCCTTCAATCTCTTTCAACAGATGCATGGACATAGAGATACCTAATAAATTGCTTTGCGTTTTTTTTATCACTTCGTGAACAGACTGCTGACGATTATAAACATTCACCGAGCACATGTTTAGGGAACATATCATGGTCTTTCGCAGAACATCATATCCTGAGTTTACAAAGAAACGAACATTTTGCTGTTTTGTTGTGCACTTCGACACAGAGAACTTCATCTTGCCGTTAGCAAGGATTACATTGCCAGTACACAGTACTGTACTGGGTATAGATTCCATTTAGCTCCGTAGATCGTGCCCCTTTCGCGCAATTGTTCTACTAACAGAGCAAGTGGCCATCCTTATTAGACACATACTCATGTGCCACAGCCGCTTCTATCAAACTCAATCAGCTCTCTTCACACCAAAGCTATGCGTAGTATCAACTTACCAAGAGGAACAGCGACCTTTTCACTCTGCCCCTCGCAAGTACATCTGATCCAGTACTCCGCACCCCCATACCACGGATCAGGTGCTACAAACATCTCGCATCCATGACAGCTTTCAGCAAAGTTTCCGTGATAAGTTGGCTAACAAACTACTCAGCTTTTATGAACCGAGATACTTTCATGAGCACGACTTACTGTAATGGTGGTGCCGTCGTAGCCAAAACAGTCGTTGAGGTCCAGCTCGGACGGGATGTATCCTGAGTTATCGCGAGGTTGGCATTTACCCGACAGTGTGTTTGTTTCGGAGTTGAAGGCGATGTCGATACAGGTTCTGTCGATCTGAGCGAATGCAGTGCCCAGAAGGGTCATCAGAACTGTGGCTACTTTGGTCATTTTGCGCTGTGTCACTGGCCGAGTAAGGTCATGTTCACTACAATAACCTACTGCTGGACTTGGCGGGGAATACAAGTCTTTATAGATTCCCAAAGAGGGGCCATGCAGTGATCCTGCCACTCGGTTAAATGAGCTCTGATCCTGACTGCTGCAGCTACAGCACGTTAATCCTTCGCTCGTGTCTAGCGTCAGAAACATATGACCCGAGGGCGAGTTGGTGTCGAGATACTGAACCCCAATAGGCTCTTCCGTGATGAGTAATTCCTACTTGACAATTAAGGTAATATCGGAGCTTCAATGCATTACTTACCTACCCAAATCAGCGCAAGTTGCATATCTCGCTGATCCTACGGGAATAATCCTCCGCAGAGTTTCTTTTCTCCGGCTTACGTTCCCCGCAAGCTGAATTCTGGGCTGCATTAGATACGGTACAGAGTGGGTGAAGGTTTATGTTAGACTACGATGCTTTCAATGTGACACGGAATTCCGTCTTTCCCAACTCACCCCTGCGATGATAAGATCCGCCAAATAATCCATAGTATCATGCGATTGAACTATTCACTCTTGTCCAGAATATAATCCGAGTTCTGTCAACACCCTCCCAATTGAAGATGGCTCGCCGTCGGCTCCAAGGGCTGCTGTAGCTAGGAGCTAACTACGCCAAACATCAACAGATCTGACATCTTCTCCTGGAACTAATTCATATCCTTCAATAAGTCATTACATCTATCGTAGGCATCATATCGCCGTCTAATAATTCGTCCTACTCTGATCCCCATACCCCTCCATCAAAAACTCCATATCATGCCATCCCGTCATCTCCATCTCACTCCCTGGCACATACTGCGCCAAAGATCCCTCAGCCATCCCAAACCCCGGAAACGGCAAAGTGTCCAACAGCCCCTCCATCGATCCCAGTGCCACACCTTGACCCTGCACTTGCTCAGCTGACCAACCAGCTGGATACGGCAGATTGTTCATGTTGATTCCCTGCGGGGGTAAATTCGCTATACCCGGAGGATCAGTTGGATTGTTGGCGCACTCTGAGAATGTATCAACGACTTGAGCTAGTCGCTTCATCGAGCCGCATTTATCCGTGTGGTTGATGACGTTTCGTAAGGTTGCGACGAGGCGGCGGACTTTGCTCTGGAGCATTACTTCATCTGGTCCGATACTTTCTGCGCCTTCGCCAGGTCGTAATCGAAGTAACCGCAGGATGAGAATCATAGCAGAGCAGTAGGCGTAGAATATATCAAGACTAGAAAGACCGTTAATAACATCAAAGTGATCCAGGAGTATCGTTAGATAACTCAGTTGATATGCATGCTTGACACATAGAGCTGCATGTGTAGGAACCGAAGTTTTTGGTGCGTCGTCTTTTCGTGCTGCTGCAACGTCGCGAAGAAGAAGTGGACGTGTAGCCACGATGGCGATGTAATGAAAGTGAATATGCAAAAGTAGCACAGCACGAAGTTGAGCTCGTGTTTTCCATGCCAAAGAAACTTTAAGCTCCTCTATATCAACAGCCCCTTCATGATCGATAGATTTCAGAGCGGGCCCCTCCATTTTGATCCACGAGACATCGAGACCGGGCGCTTTTCCAATATCTCTCTTCCAACCATTCAGCGCAGTCAATATTTCATCAAGCGTTGGTCCTGAACTTCGATTTATGTCGACATGTAAGAGCCTTGTTCGCGCGAGAATAGCTTGAAGCTTCACAGACCATGATACGAGTCTGGCATCAGCTCCTATACCTCCTTCGACAAACCCTTCTCGTGGTGGGACGACTTCGACGTCGAGTTCTTGAAGGCCACTGGGTCGACCGAGACTTGAAGCGAGGAATTGCTCAAATGAGTAGAGTGTGCAAAAGACCCATTTGCGAACTTCTCTTTCTAGAGGCCTGAATGAGGCACTCATGTCTGAACGATGAAGACCAAGAGCAAAGGAGATCCGAGTGGCCGTTCCGGCAATGTTCCAGGCAGCGTTTCTTTCATTATTGTTGTGCAAGAATAATGAAAGAAGTAGTAAAACTCGAACATTCGAAAGTGAACACTTTGAAATGAACTGAGGGAGCAGGCCTCTGGCAACTGCAATAGATCTCCGTCGAAGAGCGGAATGATCAACGTTGGGTATCGACCTATCAGCGATAGAGCCAAACACCACAATCATATGAAGACAGCCTATCCATCCCCAGTCTGGCAATCGAAGCGGTCTTGAAGGAAGTCGAGAATTGCTGCGCGCTTCGACGATGAAGCTTTCGTACTCTTCCTCAAAGGTAGCTCTGTGAAAGAGAGGGAAGTCATCATGAACGTTCTTGAAGTATGACTGGATGAGCAAGTCGAGGACTTCATTTGAGGGAAATTGGCCGAGGATCTCATCCATATCTGCTGTTGGAAGACGGGTAAAGTCGCGCGCGATAGCTGAGGTGATGGTTCCAGGGGATGGTCCATCTTGAGGTGTGGCTGCAGTACGTGGTGGTTGATCATCTTCGTCTTGGCCATCAGCTTCCAAGAGCCGACTTGTATTGTCCTGTGTGAATTTGGTAGTTCCTTCACGACCAGGCGATGGATAAGGACTATTGTTGGAGTCAACCAGATTTCGGAGTTGATTCCAGAAGTTGAGAGTCCCTGAAGGTCCGATATAGTGCTCATGACCAGAGTTATCCTTCACAAGCGACGATTGCGGCTCCTCACTATGCGACTTTGAACTCCTCGGCGATGTGTCACCCTTCGAATCCGCCGTGATGATATCCGGCCCCGTACTCGGAGTCTGTTCTTTACTAGAAGGATTCTGCACCAGATCCTCAACTCTCATGCGTGTTCTATTAGGATCAGAAACATCAGGCATCTTATACCCCATTTTCTGGCCCAGTTGTGCAAGATCACTAACATGATCAAGAGTCTCATTCGGAAAAGCGCCTCTGACAATAGCTTCGAGACATCGATACCTAGTGGCGTCAACGACGTTACAAAAGATGTACACAAGTGAGACAGACCTATCACTCAAGTCATCCACACTCCCGTAGAAGCGCGTCTTTCGTGGCGCCGTATACGAGCAAGTGACGTTATGTTCAAGACAATTCACACAGCCTGCGCCCGAAGGATCAGGTACACATTTGCACCTCCTCTACACAAGTCAACACCAACCCCCAATCCTCCACCACTTTACTCACCTTTCGACAACGATCACAGCTTTGGGCATTCCGTTTACGGGATTCGTCAGGGATGCGCCGCAGACGACGCTTCGCATGGGCAGATTCAGACATGGTTTATAGGGGAGGGAAAAGGACTCATCGAATCGATGCTTCCCGGATCTGGGGTTCCTTTTCCCGCGGGACGGATGCATGCTTCCGATGGGAATACGTAGAAGGCGTGGGAATAAGACGCTAATGGAATGTTACGCTCAAGGTTTGGGGATGGAGAAACTAAAGACCGCTGGCTACCCTATGCTCGAGGTTGGACCAACATGACGACCTCTCTATCAGTATAACGTTGGCATTTGTCATGTTTCGTCGTCTTATCAATCCATCATTTATCTACCCTAACAGTCATCTTATCGCGAGGAATAACATCAGAATGGCTAACTCTTTGACACTCCCCGATTCCAGGACCTTGGCGTACGCTTTGGACTCCTCACCAAAAGAAGGACCCCTCATCATCTTGTCAAACTCCCTCACTGCACCTCTTTCAGTATGGGATCACGTCGTCAAAGTCCTCAACAGCAATGGTTATCGCACTCTACGCTATGATCAGCCCGGCCACGGCGGATCATCCGCACCAAAAGACCTAAGCCCTACGTTTGACTCTATGGCCGAAGATGTTCATCATCTTCTTAAGAAGCTCGAGGTCAGCAAGGTCTACTCTTGGATCGGAGTATCAATGGGTGCATCAGCAGGTGTCTACTTCACCACCAAGTATCCCAACGTCGTAAGCAAGCTCGCCATCTGCGACACCATCTCCTCATCGCCCATCAACGCCGGCACAGAAGATACCTTTGGTCCCCGCGTCGCAGCAGCTCGAGAAGCAGGTAATCTCGACTCAACAATCCAAAGCACTCTAGAGCGATGGTTCGGCAAAGAGTGGCTCGAGAACAACCCTCAGGAAACACAGCGTATGCGAACTGTCATGTCTGGAACTACGATCGATGGTTTCGAAGCATGTTGCAACGCACTGAGAAGCGAGACTTTTGATCTTCGACCGAGGTTTACCAAGATTGGTTCGAGTGTTGATGATGCGATTTGTATCGTTGGCGAGAAGGATGCGAATCTACCGGAGGCTATGAAGGAGATGAGAGATAAGATCCAAGAGGGGTTTGAAGCAGCGGGTAAGAGCAACAAGATCGATTTGGTGATTATCAAGAATGCTGGCCATGTTTCGTTTGTGGATGGTTTTGAGCAGTTCACCGCTGAGGTGCTGAAGTGGCTGAAAGCTTGATTACGCGTATCATTCCCGACCAGAAATCGTATAATCAGACGAGGCTCGCTCTCAATACAAGGATCATGTCGTATCAGTTCAACTCCCGCTCAGTAAGCCGAGGCTATCACCAACTCCCCAACCCCGCACCATGAAATGTCGGTATTTCGCCAATGACACTTTTTCCAACTAAGTTTTGCATGCAAAGCAACAATCTGATGTAAGATAAGTAATTCGGGGAACTTAACTTGATCATCACGAAGAAAAAACATATCATAAGATCCTAGTCGATAGCATCGGCGAACGTTAAAGGTGGAGTAGTGCCGAGACTAGCCATTCACCCCCCGACTCGCCGATCGGATATTCAGCCACCAAATTCTGTTGTGCATGATGCACTTCAGTGTTGGCCGATGGTGCAGATGCTATGCCATGGGCTTGCATGAAATTTCGATACTTTGAGAAAACCAAGAAACTTCGCCGAGTTTTATTGAAAGCCACTTTTGACGGTGTGGCAGACCGGTGACAGACTGACAGGTAATTAGGTTGCCTTATCCTAGTCGAAATCACTGGTGCAACATCGGTAAAAAAAAGTGCAATTTATGAATCAGTTGGTCATTACTCATTATGATAGAAAAGACTACACTCTAATATCCAATTATACTCTCCAACTTTTTTAAGATTCACCCCTTGGGACTGTCGTGATAGGTGGTTCAAGAACAACCGTCCTTCCATGCTTGATCAACTCTGTAGCTTGCATAAAGAACGAATCAATCCTCAGAATAACAGGCCGCAAGAAGACCCTGGCAGCTATATCCTCCGTAGCACCAAGTCTCTGCAGCGACTGATGAAACTTCTCCAGCAACCGATAAGCAACTTCAATATCTCGCGGATCACTCGCCAGCAAGAAGAGATAGATCAGAAAGTTTCCGCACAAGATAAGTTGCGTTCGGGCAACTGCACTGCATTAGTTGCTGTTTCAGAGTGACATCTTTGATCGGCAAACTTACATCTTCCCCAGAAGCTCGTTAGTTCCTCTTCGGTGATGTACGCCATGAATGTCGTGAAGAGCTCGAACTCTGCTAGTGCGGTGGAGAGCCATCGCTGAAGATTAGACCCCGGCGTGACTTTTGCGGCTCTTGTGGCCGGGAACATTAGACCCCGGAAGAGTAGCACCTGCGTAGCGAAGAAGGATATGTGAAGGGGTCCTAGTTTCGTGTTAGACATCAGCGAATTCTAAAGATGCTTGTTACATACCGTTGTGGGCGTAGGGTCTCACGGCTAGACAGCTCGGGATGAGACTCGGCCATTCCTTGAGGGTGTCTCGGATAGGAATCAGTTGAGTACGCGTCTGCTGAGTTGATCGTACACCGCTGCATCATGTAAGTCACTAATCTTTACTACGCCGATGGTTGGGTTAACTTACAAGCTGCAGTCAAGGATGGCACGCATCTCCCGAGACACAGTGATCATTTCGATGAAGCGTGCGCCGTCAGACACGCGGAACGTGGCATCCTCAGGATCGATCATATAGCGAAGATCGTCAGGGATATCCTCGCCAGACCGTAGATCATCCATGTCCGGGGGTGGAGTCGTGAAGGACTCGTAGCTTATATGCGGGGGATTACCGTGGCTTACAGCTGACCAGCAGTCTGTGTAAAACACCGCCCACCAGAGCTTCTTGCGTAACCTCTTCTCCCATGGTGCAATGTTCCACTTGTCTGGGTCTTGGTGCAGACCGAGCATCTGCGCTATTGCTGTGGCTTGACATGCCATCACCCAGATATACGGTGTCTCAACGCTGTCAATATCTGGGGGCACCATGTGCATCAGCAGCATGGCTGACATTAGTCTCGAGAGATTAGGGGCTTCAAGTTCTCGTCTCAGCGCTTCTTGCGCATGATTGATCAGCTCATGCTGCTCGAACGGACAAGGAATTCTCGCAAGCGTTGCATCTTGCTTCCAGAACACACAGGCCAAGGCGTAAACGGCGCCCCGTAGCGACGTGGGTAAGTCTAGCTTGGCGGTCGCGTATTGCCGAAGGAAGCGAGTCTTGTGGATGACGGGGAATCCTACGTGAACGTGCCGGAAATAAAGACGGACGAGGGCCGGGCCGTGGGGCCAGACGATGCGCTCTATCGCATCGGACGCCACCTGCCTAGCCTCATTCTTGTGATCGGGGAACTCATCAAGCAGCAGGAGGAAGTGCATCGGGTAATCATCCACATCAGGTCCGCCATGGTAGACCTGCACAAAGTTGGCGTCAATTCCCTCGCGCTCACTGAGAAGCACGGATCTAAAGGCGTCGAGGAAGTAAGGGTCCTGCTCCGAGCCTAACGCCATAGCGTGCGCCGTACGGCCTGGGACATCTTCAAGAGCGTAGGCGACTTCTTGATTGGGTTCCAGGCGCGGTGGATCTAGGCTGATGCTTCGATCCAGGGAAGTTTCTCCAGGAACTGGCACGGGATGGCGCACGAGGCCGTTGTGGACAACGGCTGCGGACTCGGATCTGTGCCGAGTAGCTTCAGATGGCGCCGAGGGTGAGATGGCCGATGTGCCAGATGCAGAGACAGAAGCAGATGCAGACGACGGGCTTAGTGCATCGTGGCTTCTGGAGGACTCGGGCCCAGGGCCGGATGTAGGCCGGTGGGCTAGAGGGTCAGTATCGGAGAGGGACTGGCATACCAAGCCTCTGGATTTACAAAAAAGGCCTGTATTGGAGATCGATGCAACGGTCAGTATAAGCAATTGACGAATGACTAGCGGGAAGTGTCAAGTGGAGTTACCACTGGACTGGTAGTGAGTGGGTGGGAATCTGGGGGGGCGCCTCACAAGGGGGTTCAGAGGTGATGACACAAGCAGTCTTCCTCCTCCGACAGGCGTCGCAGGGTCTGTTTTTGCGGCTCCGTGGCTGCCGGGCTTTACCAAAGTTACTGCGAATGCTGAACTTGCGGGGCGTAGCAGTAGACGAGGAAGAAGTTGCCCGTTCCCGATCGCTAGCCTCAGCCTGCGAGTGATCCATCTGATCTGACAGAATTGCTTGCTTGGTATGATTGACTTTTCGGACGAGGCGGGCCAGGTACCCGTTAACGGTAATACGCTCCACGCGCGCTTGTTTGAGGGAGAGTGTGTGAAAAAGAGCGAGCCAGGCTGCGGGAACGAAGGAGGGAGAGAAAGAGGCGAAGGAGATGTCGGCGAAAATCGCGTGATGGAGGGGGGGGAGGGTAAGATAAGTTGGCCGACAAGGGAGGTTTTGACACTAAAAAACACCGGAGTTGGCCGAGTGAGTTCTTTTTTAGGGGGCGTTTCTACTCGCGTACTAGTGTCCTCGGAAAATGAGATTAGTGTGAAATTACAGAGGGCACGGGAGCTAAAAAGAAAGAGTATCAAGCGTGTTCAAGTAGTAGCTTTCAGAACATTGTTCGCGTTTTAGCCTGTCATGACGCGATTTCAAGATGCGACAATTAAACCAAGTGGATGATCTCAGGGTCTACCGAGGTAACCTTGCTACAATCACAAGATAAAGTGATGAATTTTTATCCAGAATCCCCGCTATGTCTGATATGTAAAATGATAATTAAAAATGGTCTCAGTGTAGATAGAGTAGCAGATAACAGGCTTGCAATCTTGAAAAGAAACATCGCCAACGTGAATCTCGTAATTAAACAGACGTGGTCAGGGAGTTGGGGCCCTTGTTTCGCTGAAATGAGTGCTCTTCAGTCGATCCGGGCTCACTCTCGGAGTAAGTCATGTCCCAGCGCTCATCATAGACAGCTTGGACCTCCTTGGCAGTAGTACCATCCTTGATGAAGGCGTCGAACTTCTTGTCAGGCACTACAATGTGAAGTCCGTAGTAAACAGCAGCACTGACGATGAACCCAAAGAGGTAGTTGAGCTGGTAGAGGTTCTTGGCGCCATCTGAGACTTTAGCATTGAGGTTGACAGCAGCGATGAAGCCAGGCATTGTAGGCGCGACACCAACAGTCCACTAAACAAACGAGTCAGTTATTCGTTTCATGCAAAAACAATGTGGAACTTACCGCGACAAAAGCACGCCAATTGACACCAAAGTTGTACCAGTAAATGCTATCCTTGTTACCCACATAAAGATCGTCAACATTCACCTTGGCCTTTGCCACCAAGTTATAGTGAGCTACCATGAGACCAGTCATGGGCGCCAAGAAGACACTGTAGCCCGAGAGCACAGTGAGGAAGACGGTGGCTGTGTTGACGAGACGCCATGGGTTGACGATGGGGCTGAGAAGGGCCATGAGATAGGCACCGCGTCGAATGTTGATGTACTTGGGAAACACAGATGCGAGATCGATACCGCCTGCGAGGGCGTTGCCGGGAAGATTGCTGCCGAGCTGGGAGATTGATAGGGCGAGACCGGCGAAGAAGATGGCGGCGCGGGTACCTGCGGTTGGATCCTTGGCTAGAAGAGCGGCGAGGAGGGTGGGAGGATTCCAGATAGCCTCGCCCATGCGTTTCTGTGTTGCGGCAGTGACGAGAATGCCAATCACAGACGCTCCAATACTGTAAAGCGGAAACGCAACAGTCTGGCCCCAAATAGCATCACCAGGCTTCTTCGACAGACGCGCATAATCGTTCTGGTTAAGAATACCCGCTGCAATACCACCAATCGTCGACATGATTCCCGAGATGGTAAGCCACGTAACACTCTGCGGACCACCAGTGACCGGAAGAGGTGTACTATCCGCAAGAGTATCTCCAAAGCCATCAGATCCCATGGTCGCCAGCGCCCAGATCAGAAGAACCAGGAAGAAGACGAGCGTGACAGAGCTAGCAAAGTAGAAGAACTTTTGTATTCGGTGCGGTCGGATCCATAGGAACGGAAGCGTGACGATGCAGAAGATGAAGTACGATACGAATTGCGCGGAAGTCATGCCGGTCGACGCGGGGATCGTGTTGGGGATGTGTTTCTCGAGGTTGGGATCCCATGATAGAAGCATGAGATACGTGCATTGTCCGCCGACCCAAGACTGGAAGCCATACCAGACTTCATACGTTAGTAAAGCCCCAAATATTGGAGGAGGAAAGGTGACGTACCGAGGGAGAGAAAGATGCGGTTCCAGATGACGAACTGCGATCCCCAGATTCCCCATACCGCGCGACTAAAGACAGGGAAGCCCACTGCAATGCGTGAGCCAATTGACCCATCACGAAGGATTCAGGGAGTGGAGTGCTACATACCATGGTAATAAGCTCCAGCAAGCGAAGCAAGAATCAGGGCTGCAGTCGCGAGGATGTTTCCGAGGATGATGGCGATGATGGCCTGCCACCACGTCAAGCCGAGAGGAATCAGCGCGCTGCCAGTCAGATACGTCGCAATGTTGCAGTTGATCAACAGCCCTGTAAGATTTGCCCGTTGGTTAGATACGATGCGCTTATGCAGTGTGATTGAATCCCATCTCGGCAAATAACAATAATCACCAATAAGAAATGAAAAAGTGAAACGTACAGAAGTTGTGGAACGTTAGAAACGTCCATGTTCGTCGCTCGGTCCCAACGGGTCTGACATCTTCATTCTGCGCAGTAACAATTAGGGGGGTGTGACGCGTGTTGGGGGAGGTTTTTGCGTACGATGAAGCGCGAGCCACGCGGTAGTTCAACGCGCTTGACAAGATTCGCAACGGCCATTGTTGAGAATTGCGAATAGCTTCAGATATTTCCCGAAGCCTCCGGATCGATAGTGTGTGCAGTAGCTTGAGGGGGGCTGCTGTCACTGTGGGAGAGATTTTAGGGGGAGGACAGAAACTATAAGGGTCCGTCCGGGGGGGGAGGGAGCAGTTCGTTGGCGTGACTGGCGTTCGATCTGCTACTCGGTACAAAGTTTAATCCTCAGCCTTATCTTGTGATTTGATTGGAGCCACAAACTGGAATTCGGAGCATAGATACGTACCCCCGATTGAGGCGTCGGCCAAGAGACAAGACACTCTGCACGACATTGATTGTCCAATGATAAGCAGATCGGCAGTTCAAGGCAGATACGATGCTGAAAGAGAAGAGGTTCCGTTCCGCTGCAGTTCGGGGAAGTTTTCCGTTCAATGTCTCCTCTTTTCTCTTCTGGCGTCGGCCAACTTGCTCCATCCGTTTCCCTCGCCACCCCCCTCTCGCATGATCCAGTCCAGTCTCAGCGAGGAAAACATTGGAGAGGAGTTATTTTCTTACTCACTAATGGGAAGTCTAGAAAAAACAAATCACAGTAAATCCTTGAACCTGAAGCTATGTCTGACTTATAAAGATCTGGTGATACCTCTTCCCCCTCTACCCTCTGCCGCCCCCACCGTAATATTATGCTTTCAGGCACCTCCAGGGTATCATCCTCCCAACCAACACACTTCTCTACCGCCAACATGTCCCTGTACCGAATCGGAGTAGACGTCGGAGGTACCAACACGGACGCGGCCATTCTCGACATCCGAGCTGCTGCCACATCAACCCCTGGCCGTGGCGTCCTCGCCTCCCACAAGGCCTCTACCACGCGAGACATCACCAGCGGTATTGAAGCCGCCATAAGAGCGGTCCTGCGCGACTCAGCCGTTGACCAGAGCGGTGTTTTGAGCGTTACTATCGGCACAACGCACTTTATCAACGCGCTTGTGGAGGCTGATGCGCGGCGATTAGATCGTGTTGCGGTTGTGAGGCTGTGCGGACCGTTTACTAGACAACTACCGCCGTTTTCGGACTTTCCTGTTGGATTGAGGAGTATTCTCGACGGAGGGGTTTATTACCTCGATGGAGGGCTTGAGATTGACGGGAGGGAAATCGAACCGTTGGATCATGAGCAGATTAGACAGACGGCGCGTGATGTCGTCGCAAAGGGTATCAACGTTGTCGCGTTGGTGGGTGTGTTCTCACCACTTGACCACGACGGCAAACACGAGGAAGAATGCAGACGGATTCTTCTTCAAGAAGCACCATCTCTCCAGGTCGTGTGCTCCCACGACATCGGCCCAACAGGCTTCCTAGAACGAGAAAATGCCACCATTCTCAACGCCTCAATCCTACGAACAGGACATCGCGTGAAGAAAGGTTTCAAGCGCGCTATGCACAGGCTGCAACTCACATGTCCTCTCTTTTTATCGCAAAACGACGGCACGCTTATCGATGCAGATACAGCAGCTGAATTCCCCATCAAGACTTTTGCAAGTGGTCCTACGAATAGTATGACTGGCGCTGCGTACCTCGCTGGACTAGATCATAAGCGCGAGAATGTCGGGGATGATGAGGAGCCGCAGGTTTTGGTCGTGGATATCGGTGGGACGACTACTGATGTCTGCGCGCTGCTTCCATCGGGTTTTCCACGACAAGCACCTGGTTTCGTTGAAGTCGGCGGTGTGCGCACTGCGTTCTCTATGCCGGAGGTTGTATCAATCGGTCTCGGCGGCGGAAGCAAAGTACAAGTCGACCCTACCACACAAAACGTCACTGTTGGTCCTGGATCAGTTGGTCATTTACTCCAGCAGGAAGCCAAGGTCTTTGGAGGCAAGACATTAACGGCGAGTGATATCGTCGTCGCGCTGGGTAAAGCCAAACTAGGCGACCCCGAGCTCGTCAAAGACATCCCCGCGCACATCATCGAGAATGGTCGCAAGGAATTGAAGAAGATGCTCGAAACCGTCGTTGAGCAAATGAAAGTATCCTCCGCCCCAGTCCACGTCCTCCTCGTCGGCGGCGGCGCACTCCTCGTGACCGAAGACCTCGCCGGCGTGGACAAGTGCATAGTGCCCATTCACCAAGGCGCCGCCAACGCAGTCGGCGCCGCAATCGCCAAAGTATCCGGCGAGATTGACATTGTCGAAATCCCCGAGGGACGCTCTGAAAAGACCATTGTTGACGCTGCGTGCGCCAAAGCGATCGACATGGCCATCTCCAAGGGCGCAGCGGCGAACGACGTCAAGATTGTTGAGATCACCAAGACGCCGCTGCAGTACATGTCTAATGGCGCTATGAGACTGCAGGTTCGTGCGGTGGGACATCTTGCTATCCCTGAGGAACTCACGCCGCCGCCTTCACCGCCTGTGATAAGTGTGCATGAAACAGAGGACGATGAGGGTGAGAAGGTCAGTGTTCCTGATGCTCTTACACCGACGTACAAGCCCTCTCTCCACGTTGATCTTGACGCCTATCGTCCTGATGTTCAGAACGGAACGTGGTATCTTTCTGAAGTTGATCTTGAGATGATCGCGACAGGATGTGGAGTTCTCGGCACAGGCGGTGGAGGCCCGACACATCATGAGTACCTCAAGGGCTTAGATGCGCTGCGGAATAATCCCAAGGGGAGATTGAGGGTTATTTCACCGAAGGCGCTCAAGGACGATGCTATGATTTGCTTTGGTTCGTGGTATGGTAGTCCGAGTGTGATTAATGAGCGGATCGCGGGGGGGAATGAGATCGTTACTGGTATCAATGCTGTGAACAAGGTTGTTGGGAACAAGACCTTTGATGGCATGTACATTGATGAGATGTAAGTTAAGTCCACTCTTTGTTTGAGAGGGCATTGCTAACAATGACAGTGGCGGTGGAAATGGTATGAGTGCTTTCCCGCCAGCTGTTCACTTCGACGTCCCCGTCGTTGATGGCGATGCTATGGGCCGAGCTTATCCAACCATGTATCACGGTACGTTTCCCGACACTCCCTCAATTGAACTTAACTAACTTTCGCAGCTACGTTCAGTGTGTACGGCCACTCCCTCACGCCCTGCGTTCTCTCCGACGCCCGTGGAAACACCAGTGTCGTCATGGTAAGCATAACCACTCACCAGTCTCCTCACAATCCACTAACAACAACAGAGCACCGATAACCCCATCCGTCTTGAGAGCCTTCTTCGAACAACAGTAATTGAACTCGGTCTCGGCTGCGCAGTCTGCGCCAATCCCCTCCCCGGCTCTGTGATTAAGTCTCATGGCGTTCCCAACACTGTATCTCAAGCGTGGTATCTCGGCCGCGCGGTGCATAATGCTCGTCGCAAAAAGACCAGCTACGTTGACGCAATTGTAAGTTTTCCCTTTGTTCAATTGACTATCCCAATCAATTGAGCGCTGCTATATTGAGCACCCGCTAACTGGTCAGTTTGACGTCTGCGCCGGAAAACTCCTCTTCACCGGCAAGATCGTCGATGTCCGTCGCTACATCGGCGGCGGCTACACAATGGGCTCCGTCGTCATCGCACCCCTCAGCGAAGACGAGCGCGAATCCCACAAGCAAGACGTCCCCAGCGACCGCCACATGGTGATCCCCTTCCAAAACGAATACCTTTACGCAGCCCTCTGCGACGCCGACGGTTCAGAAGCTTCACAACAAGTCGTATGCACTGTTCCCGATCTAATCTCCATTCTCGGTCAAGATGGTGAGGGCATTGGATCTCAGGATTTGAGGTACGGATTGCGCGTTAATGTTGTTGCGCTGCCGGCGCATCCGCTGTGGAAGACGGATAAGGGTATGAAGGTTGGAGGGCCTGAGGGCTTTGGATTGAAGATTCCGTATACGGGTGTTGATAATGACTTTGTGGAGGGGAGGAGTGTGATTGAGGAGTTTGGGGCATAGCGGGCGTGAGCATGATGGTGAGATTGGGACTGCGCTTTTTTAGAGCAGATGAGGAGTTTGGCGTTGAAGCATTGCATGGCATTGCATGAGAATGAGCGATGAGTGCTCATCTACGATGACTTTAGTACCATTAGCATTTACGATTGTAATGACGAAATTGATATCTATGATTGAGACAACTTGGTAGTCAACGTTTGTGATGATGAGGCTCTACAAGACCATGCTTGGGAAGTGTCGGCACGGGATCAGCCAGTAGCTCCGGCAGTAGGTGACATGCGGCACGGCACGCCAAGCGCAATTGTGTTGGGTTTATTGACTACCTCGTCATTGATCACCAAAAGCTCTCTGTTGGAAATAGAATAACTCCAAGTTTTGTTCTATAATTCATGGTTGGTAACCTAGGAGAACTCGCGTCTCGTTCCCATCTCACCAGACACAATGCGCCCGAACAACAAAATGAAGTTACTGAGGCTTTCGGATACTGGAGGGGCATTCCCGACCGGGAATTTGATCCAAGTACACAGAGACATTGGCAATAGAATTTCCAATTGAGAATTCGGATGCAGGTACAAGAATGCGGAAGGGAATTACCTCAGCTCATGTCTCACCAAGAAACGCGACGCGATCGCAGCGCGCCTTTAAGGTATAGGGTAACCAGTCTGCAAGGCCTGGGTTCGCTCACATCTATCCAAGTAGAGAAAGCCAATTGATACTAGAATTTAGGGATCATGGGCTTCCAGAATTGAGAGATGAAGAGCAATCGAAAAAGCCAAGATTGTATTGACTGTTCAATTGCTTTGCTGACAATTACAACCGCTGGTGATGTGATACTCGACTCCCAGCGTTTTGGACCAGCCCACCAAACGCACATGACCATCAAACTCTTCCAAAAGCACAAGACAATAACCAGGATGTGGACAGAGCATTTGGTTCAATTTAGCCAGAATCCAAACAAAGCCATTCTCGCATCTCTCGATTCATCCCATCACAAGATCCAAGGTATCACCAACCCTCGCCTGTCAAAACACCCCCAAACATGTGACCCCCCCAAACTCTTGGGTCTCATTGCAGCGCTTATCGCCTCTGTATTCGGACCTATTCCCACAGTGGAGATCCGGGGGAAAACACACCATTTTTTCTTTTTCTCGGATCCGAAATGATCAGCCCGGTGAGCTTACCGGTTTTAAGCACTATACCCTGTGAGTTTACGGAATATTTTCTTGATCTGAGTGACATGATCGACAATGACACCACTAATGTTCCGCGGCAAGTGAGCATAACGGCCAAATGCTCGGTGGTAAAGATGTAACGTCACGGATGAGAGATCCACTGAAAGTGGTGATCTTTGGGGATGATGGTTTTTCGTATGGAGATGGAGAATATGGGGATAGAGTTAACTTTGACTTTAATCCATTATCTCTGTGTGATATGCTTCAGCACTGAAGCTGTAGGAAGTTGAAGAGATTGAATTGAGGCCATGATCAATGAATAATTAGGTGATAGCACAATGATTGACAGACATCCAAAAGCTGGAAGGATTTAGCAATACGTCATATCACAAACAATTCCATGCCCCTGCCAACCTCCATCAACCCCAGAACATCATCCCCGTGCCCAGTGGAGAAGCTCCCAACAGCAAGGATCTCCAGCATCAGGAGCTCAAACTGTATGTAACCGTAGGACAAAGTGAATCCTTCTACGTCCACAATAACGGGACACATTAACCCGAGGTCATCATCTCAAACAAGTGTAACCAGCATAACAGCTATAAAACACATCCCCCGCTCTAGTTGCACCGTTTATTTGCAGCTCAATCACTTACAGACTGGTTTGACTAAACTTCTACCAATATGCCCATTGGCAACATCTACGTAATCGCCGGTGTCTCCGTCGTAGGCGGTGCACTATTCGGCTTTGACATTTCTTCTATCTCTGCTCAATTGGGCGAGAACTCTTATAAATGTTATTTTAACCAAGGTCCTAAAGGACCGCCATTTGATGATGATGAGGATTGCAGTGGACCTACTTCACTGAATCAGGGTGGTATAACGGCGAGTATGGCTGCTGGTTCGTGGCTTGGTGCTTTGGTATCAGGCATTCTCAGTGATCGTCTTGGAAGGAAGTATTCCATCATGGTTGGCTGTATCATCTGGTAAGCCACGCCCTGTCTGGTATCAAGGTTACATACTAACATCTGTAGGATCATCGGATCTATCATCTCCTGCGCCTCCCAAAACATCGGCATGCTCGTCGTCGGCCGCATCATAAACGGCTTCGCAGTCGGCATCGAATCCGCCCAAGTCCCCGTCTACATCGCCGAGATATCCCCTCCTTCCAAGCGCGGCCGCTTCATCGGCATGCAGCAATGGGCCATAACATGGGGTATCCTGATAATGTACTACATCTCCTACGGGAGCGCCATGATCGGCGGCCGTCACTCCTCCGACTACTCAACCGCTGCGTTCCGTGTGCCGTGGGGTCTTCAGATGATACCTGCTGTGTTCCTCTTCTTCATGATGATGTTGCTGCCTGAGTCTCCGCGTTGGTTGGCGAGGAAGGATAGGTGGGATGAGTGTCATGGTGTACTCACGCTTGTACATGGACATGGAGATCCTGATCATCCGTTTGTGGTGCTGGAGTTGCAGGATATTAAGGATATGTGTGCTTTTGAGGCGTCGATTGCTGATGTTACGTACCTTGATCTGTTCAAGCCCAACATGATCAACAGGACGGTCATTGGAATCTTTACGCAGATTTGGTCTCAGCTTACTGGCATGAACGTTATGAGTAAGTCTTCTTCACCTACTTGCAGACTCGATGCTGACAATTCTAGTGTACTACATCTCCTACGTCTTCTCAATGGCTGGCTACAAGGGTAACGCCAACCTTCTCGCTTCATCTATTCAGTACATCATCAACGTCTTAATGACCATCCCCGCTCTTCTGTGGATGGATAAATGGGGACGTCGTCCTACATTCCTCATCGGCGCTACTCTCATGTGCACATGGATGTTTGCCAACGCAGGTATCTTGGCTGCCCACGGCACAGAGATTCCCAAGGATGAGCGTGACTCTCCTCAAGTCTCCATGAGTGTTGGTGGAAGTGCTGCAAAGGGACTCATCGCCTGCACATATCTCTTCGTCGCCTCTTACGCACCTACCTGGGGTCCGGCCTCATGGACATATCCCCCCGAACTCTTCCCTCTTCGTCTTCGAGGAAAGGGTGTCGCTTTCGCTACCTCATCCAACTGGGCATTCAACACTGCTCTTGGACTCTTCACACCAGTCGCTTTTGAGAACATCACCTGGAAGAGCTACATAATCTTCGGTGTCTTCAACGTTGCGATGTTTATCCATGTTTTCTTCATGTTCCCCGAGACAGCTGGAAAGACACTTGAAGAGACTGCCGACATGTTTGAAGATCCAAATGGTATCAAGTATATCGGTACTCCGGCTTGGAAGACTCACGTCTCTACTCACCTCACTACGAAGGCTGAGAAGGGCGATGTTGAGGCCAAGCTTGGCGCTGCACATGAGGAGGATGCTCAGCATTCGGTTGCTCTAACCGAGAAGTAAAGAGTGAATGACGATTGAGATATAATGATAATGATCAATTGCGCGCGATGGGGTGAGTGGATGAGCATGGATTAATAAGATGAGAATGGTATTCACTTTTTAATACTGTTTACTGAATTGAGAGAATTGAACATATTATAAGGCTTTGTTTTCCCTGATGATTGATTATGAAACGCGGAACAAGCTACGACTTTGATGCTGGCCTATGAAAGTACGTTACCTAAGCCAGCATGTGACTCCGCGTTCCCAGCCAGTGTCCGGCCCTGCCACAACATCAGCATTGCATCCAGCACAGCGGATTCTGCAGACCACCCGCCAGACCTCCTGAAACCTCAATTAAAGAACAATAATCCCCCCAGGCGCCAGAAAATCAACACCATCCCTTCAATTCGCATCGGTCCAGCGGCCAGACAGCGCGATCACCTACTCCTCAGGGAGCAAGAAAACATCAGGCCTTGATATAAGGTACCGGAATGAATCCAGCTAAAGGTATCCTAAACTTGGTAAAATTATCCTAAGCTTAGGTTAGATTTACCTAAGTCTTTTATCATTTAGGATCAAAGTAGTCAGTTTTCTTTCCTCCCCTAGCCACTATAGTGGCATCTTCAAATCCATCGTCACTAGGCCAACTATCCTGCAGCTACAAAAAGCGAGTCTAGAACGACGTACAGAAGGACGCTAGGAACGATTGTTAACGGAAGGATTGAATAGCGGAGATGGCCATGTCTGGGCAATTTGTTGATCAAGGCGTCACCATCGACCTTAGCCACAACGACCTCTCAGACCTATCCGCTGATACTCTCAATAACCTCAATCCCAACGTCGAACGGTCTGTACTTTCATCCTTCACGCTTATTTCCCCCCACTGACCCAGTCCACCAACAGGCTAGCTTTATCACACAACAGTCTTTCGACAATCCCACCACATCTGTCTCTATTTACATCCCTGCGCTACCTTAACATCCGGAGCAATTGTATCCACATTTTCCCTCCTGTGGTAGATATACGCCCCTAGCTATGATATGCATGCCTCAGAAAGCTAAATCTAAGGTAGCTCCTGGAGTTAAGTCGTCTCGAGATCCTCGATCTAAGCAGAAACAAGATCCAATGCCTCCCAAACGACATCGAAAAGATGGCATCGCTTAAAGTCCTGGCAATCCAAAAGAATAAGATTCAGCGTCTACCGTTCTGCATATCTGAAATGACTGCGCTACTCGCTCTCAAGATCGATGGCAACCCGTTGACTCCGATGCTGAGTCGTATTGTTGAGGCGCAGTCCCTTGAAGATGCTTCCAACAGTGTTCGAGACAACGAAAGCACTGATATGACTGTTACGGCTCAGATAAAACAGTTTTTGAAGCAGGAGGCGAGGCCTACTACAAGCCGGTCTGCACCACAGACACCGCAAGGTTCACATCAACAGTTCGAAACGCGTCAACACTCTTCAAAGCAAAGCCGTGCTGGGCGATTCCCTATTAGAGTTGATGGAGCCGATCTTCCAACCTCACTTCCATCACTATTCTCGCCCAAGTCATACTCAAAGGCTACATCGCTGCATAGCAAAGCGCTCTGGAGCCCCAGGACAACTTACCAGAAACAACATGAGAGAGATCCTTCATCAAACAACCCTGGCGACCTTCAGAAACCTGATCCCCGAAATGTCCGTGTCCGCAACAATCTGTCAGTAGCCCATGTGAATAAGAGGTTCGGGTTGCAACAGATTCCCCAGTTGCCGTCAACAGACAGATTGAGTCAGCATCTTCGTGGACTGAGTCTCAATACTACGGTGTATCCAAGAGCCCAATTACAAGAGCCGAAAGACCACCCTATCTCATCGATAGGTGAACTTCTCAACATCGTTCCAGTTTCTCGATCCAACATACGCGATCCCCTGTTGGAAATGGCACGAACAGTCTTTTTCTCCATCCATCGAATACACTGGCTTATCGAAGCCCTATCAGATCTCACAAGTGACGGAGGCTCTAGACGATCAAGTCTCCAGATGGTAGCATACAACGCAAGCCTCCATCTTGGCGAGCTTGGAGAGCAGATCCAGACTTATGCCGCCCAGGTTGATGAGATGTCGAAGATAAAACAAAATATGAGCCAGATCAGGCGTGCTTGTAGTGTTCTAACAAAGGCGTATATTCCGATCTGTTCACAGCTCTGTCGAAATATCGAAGTTCTTGTTGAACGGGCAGAGGGGCGGTTTGTTTACGACTTGATCTGCAGCCTATATGCCAGTATCATGGGCCTACGTGCCGAATTTCTTTGTTCTCAGAATCAAGCTACTCTCCAGCAAGCCACCGAACTTGGCTCCATGAGAGAACAACCACGGGAAACCTCAGATCGCAAATCAAGTCTGACTATCCTAAAAACTGGTCCGGGAAATGCTAAACGCCCCTCAAACGAAGAAGCAGCTCCTCAAGGGTATCCACCAACGCCTCCACCGCCGGCACGTACATTAAAGTTGGATGGGGAACCCGAGGTTCTTCATCAGTTACACGTTGCTCTCTCCCGACTATGCAAACTCATTCCAGAAACTCTACCATCTACCGGCCGCAGGTTCCAAGCCCAGATCCAGAACGTGAAGAGACAACAGTCTGCATTGGATGCCTGCTCCAGAGTCATCAGGCTATCAGAAACTGTTAAGCAAAGCCTTGGACCCGTCAACATGAACTTGAGCACTCCACTTCGCAACCTCTATTATCAACTCGTTGAGGCCTGGGCTACCTTCGGTGGCATTGTGAAATTGCTCAACAGCCAATTGTCTCTTGACGCAGATTCAAGAAAGAGACTCCAGCAAATACAGCAACTTGTCAAAGAAGTGATGCAGTGCTTGAGAATTCTGCCACCAGACACGAATACCAACGCAGCTTTCAATGATGGTTTTCCGTTGACGCCACAGCAGGCCTCGCTGGGACCAGCAGTCCACGCGACAATCTCACTTTCGCCATGATCTATCACGGCTTACGGTTTGTAGGCATAGAGCTTCTTATAGAAAGACAGCTCTGCATAAAACGCGTTGTGTCAAAGGGTAGGGCAGCTATGGCTGGCTCGCTTCACCATCAGTCACCCAAGGTTCCCCTGGTATATACGGAGCGTAGCTTGCCCCCTTTTAGCATAGGAAAGGGATATTTTAACCGTCTGTTATACGCCCCTCTGTTGTGTATGTGCTACAATTGCCCTGTAGCTTGGCATTGCATTGTACTGGATTACTGGAAATTGTAAGGCTTGGTGGTTACTATGGAGGCTGAGAGAGATGTTCACCATACGTAGATTCATGCCGTGTTTCAGTTAGATCCAATTTCACATTATTTCCTTCAGTGACGTTAACACTTTGATACCAGTTGCCACAAGCTTGTATGAGCTGAGATATAACCTACTCGGCTATTACTTCGTTCCTCGGACCGTGCTCGGGCCGTGCAAGCCGTGTTTCAGGCCGTGTCTTCAAGTGGTTGACAACCTTGACATTGCACCTTCTGTACCTGGACTTAGCTTCGTGCGGGGAAAACAGGATGAAGATAGTCTAATTTAAGTCTAAATTCAAGCTTTCCAGTTACGGCGAATCAGAATATCTCCTCTTTGCAATTACCCCAGATCGCCAAGAGCTGTCTAGCCTCATCAAGATGATCTAGACTGTGGGGGATCAGATCTTCAGTCTTGGAGGATAACGTATCGATGTCTGCGATGGTGCCTTGTATGGGGTATAAATAAGACCCAAGAAGACTGCTCCTAAGAGTACAGATCAGGTTTCAAACCACTTCTTTAGTTCATACATCCACTATTCCAATTTGTCTCTGACCAACCGTTGCTATGAGTGACAAAGGGAGTGTCAATATTGCTGAAAAGACCGACAATGCGAAAGTGTCCTTGGCGGAGGGCGCAGGCTTCACCCAAGCCGACACAAAGAGACTGATACGCAAAATCGACTGGTCAATCATTCCATTCGTCTCTCTTCTCTACCTCCTCTCGTTCCTCGACCGCACCAACATCGGCAATGCTCGTCTGGATACCCTCGAGTTAGACCTCAACATGTCAGGTCTAATGTACAACCATGCACTCGCCATATTCTTTCCCTTCTACATCATAGCAGAAATCCCGTCCAACATGGGCATGAAGCGGTTCAGGCCCTGGATCTGGATCCCCTCTATGATGGTCGTATGGGGCATTTGCTGCACCCTGATGGGTATAGTGCATAACTACGCTGGTCTGTTGGCTGCACGAAGCTTCCTTGGTTTAGCAGAGGGCGGTTTGTTTCCCGGAATTGCCTACTAGTACGTCTCTTGTCGATCGAGAAACTCTTGTATCGTTGGCTAACATTTTCAGTATCACCATGTGGTATCGCCGCCATGAGTGTGGCTTTCGCATGGCGATTTTCTTCTCTGCTGCAACGGCTGCTGGTGTATTTGGCGGCTTTCTCGCCCGTGGTATTATGGAGATGCGAGGTCTGGCAGGCTTGGCAGGCTGGCAATGGATCTTTATCATCGAAGGTCTTCTCACCGTAGTTGTCGGTACGTGTTCCATCTGATATACCCGCTTGGGATTTATGTTGACAGTGGTGACCTACAGCGCTGGCTTCGTTCAAGCTGATGGCTGATTATCCTGACCGAGCCAAGTTTATAACAGACGCAGAGAGAAAACATATCCAAGAACGCTTAATGCTTGATCGATCGGGGCTAGCCGAAGAGTTCGAAATGAAGTACGTCTGGGATGCGTTTAAGGATTGGAAGATCTGGGTACACATGCTTATCGCAACTGGTACATTTACCGGAGTGTACTCATATTCTCTCTTTCTACCCACCATCATTCGCGACCTCGGGTACTCCAGTACAACTGCCCAGCTTATGAGTACTCCTCCTTATTTAGTCGCGTGTTTTGTGTGCGTTGTGGCTGGCTGGTGGGCGGACAAGATCCAACAGAGAGGAATATTCATGATTGTATTCATCATCATGGCGTAAGTAACCATGACCTCGGTACTTGTGGCTACCTACTGACAACCTGCCAGTGGACTTGGCCTCATTCTCTTAATGGCCGTTCGCCATTCTGGAGTTCGCTACTTCGGCTGCTTCCTCCTCGCCTCGGGCATCTTCCCATCTGTTCCCCAAGGCATTGCCTGGAACAGCAATAACATCGGTGGGTCACTCAAGCGAGGCGTCGGCATCGCGATGAATGTGAGCTGTGGCAACTTGGGCGGCATAGTTGCATCCTATCTGTTCCTGACCAAAGATGCTCCGAGATATTTCCCAGGCTTTGGTACTCTCTTAGGCTGCCAGGTGATGGCCTTGATCTTGTCTATCTGGATGGCTATCTACCTCCGCCGTGAGAATGCTCGCCGGGACGCTACGCATAAGGATCCTAGCTTATATACCGAAGACGAAAGGCATGCTGAGCGAGAGAAAGGCGACAATGCAACATTCTTTCGGTACACAATCTAATCTAGCGAGCAGGGTCAATTTACAATTATCCGAGACAGAGGATCTATAGGGACAAACCATGCCAGTACTAGCATCTATAATAGTAGCACCAACGTATCCGCCTTCCCGTTTTATAAGATGTATAAACGAGGATATGAAATTTGAATAGTAGCTTTGGGATTGAATTTGCTTTCCTTTCACAGTTATAGCAATAGGTAGAAGAGCTTGGTGCCGATGTTAGCTGTTTAGCCTAGACTAGATGTTCCCAAGCCCCCATTTACTGAAGCTCTTCATAAAAGTGGAACAGAGTATTAGAAGTGGCTCTCTGCAGATAGGTATTGCAAAAATAGATACACTGTTGAGATCAGCAAAAACATACAACAGCGGGGATTCGCTGGTCATCACCGACCCAACTACTAATCCACCGGTTAGTGGCTTAACTAAGGGAGAGCGGACGGGATCCCGTGTTCTCCACTACCTATGGTCGTATGTATCAGTGGACGGTACATTACGTGTGATATTAATGGTCTCTTGCTGCAGGTTTCAGTACATGTCTTACGGTTGCGCCGATACTGGCAAGCGTGATGAGATGGTAGATTCAGACTTCCCTCGAGGAGCAAGAAAACACTAGACCTTAATACAAGGTATTAAAATAAGCTCAATAAAGGGTATTTTAAGTCTATACTAAAGTTATCCTAAAGTTATCCTAAACTCATCCTGAAGTTATCCTAAGTTACTTAAATCTTTTTATCACTTAGGATCAAGGTCCTGAGTTTTCTTTCCTCCCCTATACTTTATATTCATGCACTGTGGATATACTACAGTTGATTCAATAGCTAACCTTTAGTCATACTTGTTACTAAAATGCTATTAGATTTCTAGTCTTTGTACAATGCTCGACCATCACATGATTCCCCACTACACAACAATCTCTAAAAATGTAGCCTTTCCTGCACACCCTGTTTAATCAGCTTCATCAGAAGGCATCTTTCTATATGCCACTGGCACCACTCTTCTCTTGTGGACGTGATCCCCCCTTCTCGATGCCTGTTGGCTGCGGCCGGAGCCTCTTCCTCGACTTCCACCACGGGCAGGATGTCGTTCTCTGGGCTCTGCTTGCGACGGACGTGGGCGATACTTTGTTGTTTGCTGCTCGTCGGGGTAGTACTTGTTATCTTCAAAGTCTTCGTCATAGTTTTGGGCTGGTTGTTTGCCTCGCGCAGAAGGACGATCTTCGTAGCCCTCATCATAATCATCCTCTTCATCAAACGACGGCCCTTTCTCAAAGTCCCTACCATCGTCGTCATCTTGCATAAGCCCCTGATCATCTCCATGCTCGTGATAGTCATCTGCATATCCGTACTCGTACGCAATGTCTTCATCATCCATGTGCTGTTCTTGACGATGCCGTGGCACTCGTGTTTGCTGGTCTCCTCTTCCGCTTGGTCTCGGACCATACCGCTGCCCATACTCTGGCTTACCCTCTGCCCCATATCCTCTTTGTCTGGAAGCAAGCAGACTAGCTGACTCACCAAGACCCCATCGATCATGACGAAGGCGGTAGTTCTTAGCTTGCTGCGCTGCACTGACACCGTGTACTTCCCGAAGATACTTTATGAATGCCAGATAAGCCTTGGCAACGTCTTGGAAGTGCTTTTCTGCCAATTTGACCTTGATCGTCTTCTTTGACATGGCTGCGAACTCCATGACGTTACGCCCGCCGCTCGCTGATGGGTTGGCTAGCTTTTGGCCCTCGAATTCAGCCAGTGCTAACGCTGTCTGGCAAGCATTACGGATCTGACGGCCGTTCCAACGTGCGTCCTTATTATTCTTAAAATACAGATGAATGAATGTGGCGATTGACATTTCATCTAGCTCAAGCTCCGCTTCCCCCCTCTCTTTCTTCTTCTCAAAGCGGGCTTTGATCCGAGTGAGATTGACTTTGAAGACGGCAACTGTGGACTCTAGGTTGAGAGGAGGGTAGTATAGACTGATGTGAATGCGTGACGTGAAAGCTTCGTCGAAGGTGCCGACACGGTTGGTGGTGAGGAATAGGATGCCAGTGTAGTATTCTAGCGTCCGAAGGAAGACTGTGGGGTGAGAGACTACGGTCAGTACACTACAATGCTTTCAGAGAGCTTTTTACTCACCAGCGACAAGACTGTTGCGATCAAAGTTTTCTGTCTGTCGAGCCTCGAGGAAGACATCAGCTTCGTCGATTAGCAGAATGCAGCCCCATCGACTCGCGAGGGCAAAGTTCTTCTCCAAGCGACTCTCGACCACGTCTGCTGTAGACCCCAAATCTCCTACAAGACACCATTAGTAATCACGCGTTAAGCTTGGTAGATCAACACTGGTCGTACCGCAAGTTATCTGGAATAAAGGTTTGTGGAAGTATGTCGCAACGCATTCTGTCCAAGTCAGTCGGCGCCCACCGCAGCAGTTCGGTAAGCTTACCTGCTGTCGTTGTCTTTCCTACTCCAGGTGCTCCATGCAGAAGCAGAATCAAGCCCTTGCCTATGCTGCATGTCAGGTGTTGTCCAAGACCGTGAGACTGGGACTACACACCTTTCCCACGGACGATATCAACTTCATCCGTCTCATCGTAAGCAGACGCCTTGTCCAAGAAATGCTGTGTCACAAGACTCTCCACCATTTCTCTGTGTCCAGGCGGGAGGACGAGCAAGTCGAAAGTGTTCTGCCCCTTCATGGGCCCGAGATATGTCAAGTCGAGCTTAGCTGTAAGAAGTTCACGTCAGTTCAGCGTTTGACAACGACCTAGCTTCTTCAAGAAGCCACCAGGTCCAGCCTCGGAGTATGGTACTCACCCCACTTTCTACTCCTCATAATGAACCCAAACACCCTGTAGCTCGTAATCAACCTCTCATCATCAGTGATATAATCCTCATCCTCCATCGCCTCTCTCAACGATCTCGCCGTGATAGTCAAAGACGGCATCCCCTCATTTAAATCGTCCTCCCAGAACTGACTCTGCACAAACTCACTGCTCCTATTATGCTCCACGAAAACATCATCGTGAACATTCTCATTGGAGCAACACTGCGGAAGACAAGTTCGGTTCATCTGCGCCCGGCGACGGCGACCGCCTCGGTCGTCTGAACTGTCAGTTGAGTAGTCTGTATCAGAGTCACCGCCTGGGTCGATGTCTTTGAGCTCGGGTTTCCACTTTGTCTGCACGTCGTGCAGGTAGATTTGCATATCGTCTTTTATCTGGTCGGCGAAGCACTCGAGGACCAGCTTCTCTATAGTCCAGCCTGATGGCTTGGTTTTGCCTCCGACGTCGTTGGTGGCGAAGGCTTCTTCGAAGTCGATTACCACTTGGCTGTCGATTTCTTCCTGTGTTTCCAAGGATAGGCCAGAGTAGTGCATTGGGATACCTCGGCGTTGAGGATCGCATGCTTCGATAAACATGGACCCGCGCTTGATTAAAGTCTCCTTTAAGCTGCGAGTCTTGGCCCGTCGTAAAGGCACGACGGGGAGAGACCGAATGCTCCTTTCACCTTCGTATCGATGAATGTCTATGGTCTGGGTAACGGGACCGATTCGTTCTCCATCGAAGTCTAGGAAAACACACTGAATAGTAATTGGCGAATCATCTAGCTTGGCCTTCGCCTCGGACATCCAGAGGTTTCTTCCAGTCGGCGGCTTCATGCTATGTGTCGCGTACTTGACTTGGATAACACGATATGCCTGCTTCTCGTCCTTGCTGACCACAAAGTCACCTGGCTTGAAGAGGTGCCATATGTCACTCCAGACGATCTTTGTGCACTCACCGCCAGCGAGGTATGCCTGCTTGTCTTCCAGATCATGGTCCATGAATTCGACTAGGCGGTTGAGGTCGTCTAGTGCTTCCTGCGTGTTTATGAAAGCGTCTGCAATCTCGGTGTCCATAGACTCCATACTGCGTCGCCTACGTCGCCTGTCTCGCCGATCATTTGTTTCGCTCTCGTCATCATTTTTATTGTCGGCTTTCTCGGCGTCCTCTTTCTCATCCGGAGTGTTGTTGGATACAGCATCAACAATGCTTTGAGGGTCTATGTCTTTAGCTTCTCCCTCCAGTTCCTTATTACCAGCCTCTGGTTCTTTCTGGTCGGCGGATAAATCGACCTCCACTTTAGCTTCGACGATGTCTTCCGTGGCTTCTTCCTCTTTACTGTCGCTTTTCTTTTGCTCCTCCTCCTCCCTTTGAGCCTCCTCTTCCTCCTTTTGAGTCTTCTCAGCTTCTATTTGAGCCTTGATGACATTCTTCTCAAGGTCATCTCTCCATTTTCGGATCTCATCCTTGTACCAGATCAGCCCCCGAAACGGCCTCATCATCAAGACTGGCTCGAAGTTGGTTGAGATTTCCTCTTGGAAGATCTTGCTGAGGATTCTCAGTATTGCCGTCGAGTTGATACGGATCCGTTCAGGCAGTGGCCCCTGACCGCGAGACAATGTTCTGCCAGTGGGCTTTCTGAGATTTGCTGCCGCAGAAGGAGCATTCGCAGCACCGCCACTGGCATCGGCTCTGTTGTCGAACCCGTATCTTGCAGCTCCTCCTGTGCGATAGCGAAATGTTGGCAGTGTCACTTTCACATTCGGTTCCCCAATCAGTACGTCTATCGCAAACCGATTAGCCTGGTCTGTAACCTCGAGTGATTTTTGGAACTCGGTCCATGGCACGCGGTTAAGCATTGAGGTACTGGGCGGACCAGACTTTAATTGCGGTTCCTGATATTCTTGTCCAGGATTCGCAAGTCTCCAAGCTTGGATCTCCTGTCTCTCAACGTCTCGGGCATAGTGAATAGCCTCAACTAGATCCACGTCTTCGGGGAAATCTTTATCAACTTTCTCGCTGACGTATGCGCGATGGGTTCGAGTGAAGGGCATTCCAGGTGCTTTGACTTCGCGCGTGCTCCAGCTTCTGAACTCATAGTCTTCCTCCCAAGCATCTTCGAGCTCCTCTCGCTCTTCTTGATGAATCATCTTGAGATCCTGGATCTGGCGATTGAGCCGTTTGATCTCGGCTTGCATATCGCCAGCGTCATCGCGTGGAGTCGCACTCCCAGACGGCTTCTTCTGATTCTGACTAGGGAGTAACTTTCTGGAGTCATGAGAGACCTCGTTGGCGATCTTTGAGCTTGCAACCGACTCATCACTCGCTTCATTGGGTGTAATGTTGACAGACTTGTCAGTGCTCCCGGCTGGAGCCTCGGCTTCCAGCGGAGGAGCCATAGCGACAGATTCTTTCATTGTGTTCTCTGATAAGCAGATTATCGGCTGATAGATACAAGTTGCTGGAATATTATTCGTGATTAAGTCTCAACTGAGTGCATTTATAAGGAATTAAATCACTCAAAGAAAGGTTCACGCTCGCTGCTTGATTCTAGCCCAGAGCCTGATTCTCAAAGGGGTCTTACAGGGGCTTGATGGTGTGCGACCAATTGGTGAGGAGGGTTATCAGGCAGGAATATGCATGTAAGACACGTCACATCACTATGCATCCTTCCTGCAGAGTCAAAGCACTTGCTCTTATCGTTGACTGGATATCAAGTTCATGTATCACGGCGTGGCCCTCTCTGACTGTCTGCTTTCTACTCATTCATAAAACTAAGCGCTGTAGAAGTTCTTGCTTTTAGTGAACGAAACAACAATAGAAAAGTGCTCTCCCGCCTCAGTGAAGGGTTCCGTAATCGAGAGCGCTTACATGCATCAGACCCCGGTTGAAATGGGCTTCATGATTGGACTTTTCCCCAACTTTCTGCATAAGATGGTGCGCTAATCCTGCAATATCAACTGGAGCTGAAACGGGATCATCCATCTTTGCTGACCACCTCCAGGACTCGGTTGCCATTGAAAGAGCATGATAGACATCTTCAGCGGAGGGGGCGTTCTCGCGAGCGCCGAGATCATACGTGGTCTCCGCTTACGGGCACAGTTCCGCCCACCTACCGCCCGATTGAGAGTGCCTCTGTAAGTCAGTGCGTTCAAGTTCGGAAAACGCACTTTGAAATCTGGCTTATCGCTAGAGCCCTCTTCGCCAGTACGTCCAAGATCAGGCTGTGCTGATGCAATGGGCTAAGTTCCTGATGCGCCAAAAACCCCATCACTTCCTCTTAGCAGCACTCGAGCTTCTTGGCCGTGGTCAAGCTCATGGCCGACATCCAGAATAAGAACAGAGGGTTCATTAGACGGCAACCGTGTGTTGAGTTCATCGAAGAACGCCTTCCCGAGTTTCATGAGGCTTTCGCCAACCCTGAGGTACAATTCAGCACAGCTCGGGGACGATTTGAGCCAATGGCGCACCGTCAAGATGCCGGCACCGGCACTGAGCAGCCTGGAGAGCATGACCTTCCAGATATACTCCCAGATAATACCGCTAAGGATTCCGATAGACGACCTTTCTGGGAAGAGATGCTCCCCGAGGCGATGGAAGAGCTCAAATCCACTCGCGATGAACCAAAGAGACTTACTGGGACATCACGCAGTATCCGCGACTTGAAAAGATGGGTTGACATCGTGGATATTCTTGAAAAAGCTAGAGCAAATTACTACAACTACTCAGGGTTCATCGGGTTCTGGAAACGGTCAGCACACCAAATGGCAGACAACGTTGACGAAGGGAAGAGACTGCTCTCTCTTCTACCAAACACAGAATACTCTTCAGTAATCCACTGTGTGTTTGACATTGTGTTTGATGTAAGCTCAAAAGTAAAAGTCTCAATGTTCCTCAGTGGTTAACATCAGACAGGCAGCTAAGAGGACGGCCAAGATTCGAGAAGAGATCGAGTCAAGTCTTCGCCAGTTCCGAGAGAAGCTGGAGGATGTTGAGAGCATAGTTGCTGTGTACGAGAAAGAAGAGGATATCGTCGCTGCAGCTAAGAAAGTCCTTGGCTCAATGCTACAGGCGATTGAGGATATCATCGATTACTACTGGGCGAAGAAAGGTAATTCTCATTGAGTTGCTCCACCTACCATCTACTTATGCATTCACAGGAAAGAAGATGCTACTGTCGATGTGGCAAGCGGATAACTACAAGGCTGATCTGACGGGCTGCCTAGAGGACCTCAATTCCAGCAGTTCAAGACTAATGGAGAAGGCCAACATCGGAAGTTTCAGTGAGCTTCGATCAGTGAACATCAAAGCATCAGAAGGTAAGCTGCCCATCGACATTGATGTGAATCTGCATGGCTAACTCCACGCTAGGGATAGACAAGTTGAAACAGCTCCAACTAGATCAGACGAAGATCATGAGGGAACAAACAAGACTGGCAGACGCCCAGTCAGAGATGAAAAAATCCGGCCATAAAATGGCAGCTGAACAACAGAGACTCGCCTCAGCCAACGAACGGAATGCTACCGCAAATGAACAAAACGCCACGGCTAACATGGCCAACGCTACAACTGCGTCTAATGCCATGAATGCATTCATGAGGCTATCACAGGAGTACCTCACCAACCTGACTGCTTTGAACGGTTCGTGATTATCCCTGCGCCGTCTGGAGATGATTCACTGACGTATGCATGTAGAACAAAAGAGACAAAATGCAAGGCTTGCGGTCAAGTACACAAGGCTTCATACACAGCTGGAGGCAGAAAGATCACGCAGTCGAGACCGAAGACCTTGGGTAGGGCCAGCACGTATATCACAAGCTCAACTCCTACGTATTCTCAACATGGGTTTGAACTTTGACCTCTCTGCCGTTGATAAAGTCGACATGTCGGAGATCTCAGGCTCAGCTGCCCTCGTGAACCGCCGTGATCAAGGGAGATCTGAACATTTGGTTGAGAACGCACAGTTCAAGCAGTGGGTCGTTAGCGCAAGCTCTACTGAACTGCTTGTTCACGGACACATGAAGCCAAGTCGAACAAGCGTTACGCCTTTATCGTTATTCAGTGCAGCTATTGTGCGGAACTTGCGCCAGGTCGATCGTTTCTGTACTGTTGCTTTCTTTTGCGGACAGCACACCGACCTCGATGATCCACTAACTGGGGGTATCGGACTCATCAAGAGCCTCACAACACAACTTCTTCGTCAACATGACTTTGATGACGCGGATCTTGATAAAGTCGCCCAAGAGGTGAATCTTCCTTTTTTAAAAAGAAGAGTTGACGACATTGAGGAACTATGCCAGCTGTTCGCCGTCCTCGCCCGTCGATTGCGCAGCGATACAACACTCTTTTGTGTGGTCGATAGTGTGAATGTCTACGAAGATGAAGATATGATGCAAGTAATGGATGTGGAGAAGGTACTGTTTGAGATACTGCAGTTGACGGGTGATCCAAGGGTCAAGACACATGTTAAGATTCTATTCACGAGCCCAACAAACACGAACACAATCTGGAAGGCGTTCAAAGAGAAGGATGTGCTATCTATGCATGACTCAGGTCGCTTGAGTTTGGATAAACATTTTAGTGACAGCCGTTTTGAGAAGCAGGTTCAAGGGGCTATCGAGCCATCTTAAACCATCAAATGAAACCAGAATTATATTTGCTAGCCTTACCATTGAATCAGAAACAGGAGCTTGAGGCAACTCATGAGAGACGCTCGTGGCCTACACTCTGTACGCTGGAGGTCTACAATGGGCTTACTGGGAAGTTCTTCTAGGTGTCGGCGGAATTAGACCGCACCACACACAAAATTAACTACATACAAGGTGTCCCTCCGGCTTTACCCGGCCAATAATTAAACAATTCAATAATATTCTTACTTGCAGAAGCCAGGTAAAGTATTTGTCGCGTTCTTATCTGCACAAGCTATAGCCAGCGCCAGATTGTACGACTGAACGCTTACATCAAGAGATCGTATGCTAACGTCCAACGCCCTTTTTGCAAGCACCAGACTGGCTACACCGAAGGCAATGCTCAGGATCGTAAGAATGAGCACAAGTGTAGCTACCCAAAATGTAATGTATTCCATTAGATTTCCATGATCAGGCTTGAGCCGTATCTGTGAGAGTCCCTTAGGGCCATTTTCCCAATGGATGACAAGTTCAGAAAGGTTTCGCCTCCAATAGTGATAATTCAAAAGCTCCAATGATCTTGAACGGCCATACGGAACGTCCAATATCATCCGTCTCTCTTTTAACAAAAAGTCGTCCGTATCCCTGCACCTAGGGAAAAGCAGTGTCAACGTGTCGACTGCTTCTCTGACAAATTCCTTAGGGAAAGGTAACAAGCCAGGATTTTTCATATGGTTTCGTAAACATATTCCGTGCTCATAAACCTTTATCTGGTTGTGTTCCCAGTCAATCTTCAAATGTTGTAGTAAATCGCTAGTCCAGATCACCTTCATCTCGTAATATCGAATCAGGTTTGGGATCGAAAAGTCTAAGGGAATCTGGCGGGGACCATCATCATCTAGTGATCGCTTTGATGAAATACCCTTATCAAGCCACTCCCCCAAGGCATTTGATAGTGTTTTGTCTTCGGGCCATTGAAAGCAGCCAGGGGACTGGGTATTTGAGTGTTGTATATGGATCGTCAGCCACATACGAGCGACTAAATCAACAGTGTTATACGATGCCTGAGATTGATCGATGACAATATCAGCCTTCTTCCTATGATTTGGTCCTTGGATACGACGAATTAAGTCACCGAGCTCTCCGAGAGTACGCGCAGTGTACAAAGTTGGCTTCTCTTGGATAGATGAGAACTGGTCGTCAAGATATAAATAGTATTTCTCGTAAAGCTGAGCGTATGTGTCGAAATCCGCGCGAAGCATTCCAGGCCATATCTGCGTCAGAAGCTCGAATTTCTGGTTGTTGTGAAGTTGCCCTATAGTCATTTTATTCGGCAATCCAAGACTACAAAGTGGTAAACAGGAGCTTTAGACTTGGGGAAACAATCTGGAGCTTTTCGGAGTCTAAATAGGTACCAAAAAGCGGTGTGCTAAGTCTGTTAGCTGCATGAGGGCACCAATAACTGATTGCAGTGGCTTGCCAATAATCTCAGAATGTCTTAGCATGATATGATTTTTGCAGCTGTTTCAGCTCAAGCACAAAATAATGTATAAAAATATTATTGTCTGCAATTTCGGCCGGTTCCTGACTTGGTCTCTCAATGGAATTCTTCTTTTATTGGTCTTTTTCCTTCGATACGCCAAATCCTTCTTATCGAAGTTCAATCAGTACGCATCCCAACTGGATGCTAGGCATGCCCTACGGCCCTGCATCGATGAAGCCAACGAATTCAGAATGAATGCTACAGCGACGGCTACTAGACTCCACACCATGTCTATTCCACAGCAATACCAGGTTCCCACTTCGGATGAGCCTCTGATACTCCCTTTTGAGAAAACGAACTTTTCAAAACCACGCCTTTGCAGGAGTATTTGTTTCTCAGCCAAAAATATCTGGTATTCGAACAATCACTGCGATGGAGACGATCAGTACGATAGTATCTTTGTAAGGGCGAGGGAAACAAAGACATTCCTAATGCCCGAATTAAATCGCATATGGGCTACTGCTTCCTTTTGGGCATGGGACCCTTTTGGTAAGACTAGTGTGGCTGATGCAAGTCTTACGGTCGAATTACGAATGGCGGGGTATCCAAAGGATGAAAATGGAGTAAAGATTATTGCCCTTTACCCAACTATCTGGCTCAGGACTGCGGACAAGGTTGTTAGAGCAAGTGACCCCTGGAAGGAGATCGAGGCTATTGTCAGGAGACTGAGACTAGATTCTCCTCAGAACGCCAAAATATATGTGGAAGGAGGCGGAAGGATTAGCGACGACAGTGTGTCGGTTGCTAAAGAGTACCTGACTTTTGACAAAGGCATCACCTTTCGCAGTGGCGAGGCCCTATACATTCACGTCCTAGCCAAGCCGGAGAGGAGCTCTGCCTGTGGGCTACTTTGCCTCATCACAATCATCAAGGATGAGGTAGTATTGGAGCAAAACATATCTCGAATCGGGGGGCTGCTTACTTACATGTTACCAAGGCAAGCCGTAACGTCCGGTCATGTTATGACACGATATTTCCTTAAGTTTCCAACTCGCCATCCTTCCTCAAATGCCTCGACAGAGCACCCCAACTCACCAGAAAGAGAAGAGATTGAAGAAAGCGACAATGAGCTGGTTGAAAATTACGACAGCGATCACGACCCAGAACAGTCACTTGGCTACGTTAACGTCACTGGATTAACCGATTGGCTTTCTGTGACACCCTCAGATACCATCAACTTCATTGTTCAAATCTCCAAAGGCACAGCCCAAACATCGGAATGGGGTATTGACACATCGCGGCCGATACCGGCGGATTTTGCTCTGCTTTCTGATATTGCTGACTGGGATCGTGACAACTACTACGTCGACCCTCCAGCGCAGGAAATACGATCCAATACACCAAAGAGAGTGAGAAAGTGGGTTTCTGGCTATACGAAAGATGAGTCTTTAAAAGCAGGCGAAGTTCTTATAGTGGTTGATGAAGAGTCATACAGCCTCGTTGCATCCCTTCAGCCTGCCCGGATACCTCTCATAATTGGCGGGTCAACACTTTGGACTCGGAAAATCCATTTGAAGGCACCACTGGGTAAATAAATACATCCGACTTTTGATTTGAAGCTAATACGCTTAATAAATGCAGCCCCCGGCACATCTGGATCCTGGGTGGTTGATAGAAACACGGGAGCATTGTGTGGATCAATCATCGTCGTTTATGATGGTGAGCCATTCGCGCTTATGATCACCGCCGAAGCCCTTTTTTCCGATATCAAAGCTTACTCTAGCATGACTATGGACGATTCAAAGTTCCCAGCAGTTTCTGAGCCATTGCGGAGCGAAGAGCAAGATAGCCAACCAGCCCGTGGAAAGCATATTCCTGAACAGTTATCTCTAGAGGTTAGTAACACTTGAGAAAACTATGAACACGGAAGTTGACACGATAGTAAGGCTGGTAGTATAACGGATGACCAAGAAAGTGATGCTAGTTGGTCACCTCGTGTCAGTTGCACCACCTCGCTTACATCCAGCATCTTTGTGTCCGTGGTGATCAATGGCCGTACATATCAAGGCGCAGAAGCCCAGTACTGGGCACCAAAAGACCAGCTATCTCTTGATATGATGGAAATTCTTTACTACGCGACCTTCCTTGCTCTTGACAGCAAACTCTATCTAGCACCGCTTGAGAGAGGTCACGTCAGCAATGTTCTTGACATTGGGACAGGTACAGGGTTTTGGGCCATTGATTTCGCGGATGACTTTCCCGAAGCAAACGTTACTGGCACAGATATCGCACCGATACAGCCATCCTTTGTTCCGCCGAACCTTCACTTTGAAATCGATGATTTCACGAAAGAGTGGATTTTCGAGGCCGAAAGAGACTTTATCCATATGCGATTCCTAGGTGGAAGTGTTTCCGATTGGCGCTATCTATATGAAAATGCGTACAGAACCATGAAACCTGGAGGTTGGATCGAGACCCACGAGTTCAATCCGGTATTTCACAGCCAGAACGAGTCTATTGTCGATGGCAGCGCGATAGCGAAGTGGGGTACTATCTTTGAAGAAGGGTGTAAGAGACGTGGCACTTCCTTTATCCCACTTCCTTCAGACGTCCAAGCAAAGCATCTTGAGGCAGTCGGTTTTGTTGACATCCAATCTCGGATTATCAAGGTGCCAATTGGAAGTTGGCCTAAGGAGAGAAACTTGAAGAACATCGGGGGTCTTGCAAAAATGAGTATTACTGGAGATATACAAGGATGGGTCGGTTTCATGACTCATATTTGCGAGTGGAAGAATTCCGATATAGAGGACTACTGCGTGCAATTGAGCAAAGAGCTCGCATCCACGACGGCACAGTTGTTTTATTACCAACAGGTCGTGTGGGGTCGAAAGCCTGAGGATTCTTAAAGGAATGGAGTGTTTGTTTATATATTTGTCTCTCGCCCTTTCCCTTTCTTATATATATACCTTTAACTATTGTCTATACCTAGCCCTTCTTGCTGAGTCTGACTAGTTTCTTAATAAAGCTTAGGTGTGACATTCTTGCATTTTATCTCTTTTTCTTTCTGAAGGATGGAAATCTAGAGGATGGAAATATTAAGGTTAGCAGCTTAACACCACTAGGCTTGTTCTTTATTCTATTAACACATGCTTTAGCTTTAGCACAGTCTACATTATTAGCCTGGGCAGAAAGAAGCCTTGACCCAAGGCTGATATTGTATGCCCTTGGATATGCAACTGAGGCATGGACTGCTAGGAATTATTCTTCTATCTCGGTAGTCCTCAGGCGACAATCCAGGCAAGCTAGACCCTTGCTAACAGTATAAACAGGTTTCAGGTATAATCATTTTAGTGGTAGACTAGTCGTTTTGCAAAGCAGGTCAAAGGGGCTATTGAGCCGTCTTAAGCCATCAAATTGAAACACAATTGTATTAAATGACTGTTCTAAGCTTACAAACCTATTTTCATCACTCATAGCTAGTTCAGTTACCTAGACTAACTATAGGGCTGCCACTAGCCGGGTTGAAGGTATCCCAAGATATGCACGCAGACACGCCCGCTGCTTCTCCTGGGTTCACAAACCCCTTGACAGCAGGTTCACTGCTAGGAGGTAGAGAGGGGGCTGCGAACTCCATCACAGTACCCTCAGACTCAACGTGGGGTCCAACCTGAACTCCGTGAGGCCACTGAAAGATATTCTTCTCATCCCAGTATGCCTTGACTCTGTGCAATTCCTCTCGGTTAACACCATAGTATGCCTTTTCGTATGTATTCTCGTCGAGCGTCGCATCCGGGAAGTTGACATACACACCAAGCCCATCCATAGAATATTCTCTCAGCGCCTTGTTGAGATCTGTGAGGGCTTTTCTCATCTTCGTCTCTAGCCACTTATCCTTCCACTCAATCATGATGTATGTGTGATATTCGCATCCACGCCAAGGATAAGCGGACTCTTGGGGACCCATTTCGTTGGCTTTGCCACCGGAATGAATCCAGGAGACTCTGATTGAGCCTTCTTCCCCTTTGAAGTCATTCTTGAAAGCCACCAATCCCTTTTGCAGAGTATCAACTATCTTAGAAATATTCTCTTTGACGGTGGCCTTTGTGAAAGAGAAAGACGTGTAGATCCTGAACATGGCATTCGATGGCAACGCCTTCTGAGTTTCCTCGGACCACTGAGCGACAAGAGTCTCGTGGAGAAACAGGGTCGAACTCTCCGGCAAAGTTCTGTCCTTGAGCTGTTCTGCCAGTGACTTGTTTTTGTCGTCAACCTTGTCTTTATCGTCAACCTTGCCGCAAATTCCGAGCTGCTCATCCACCTCTTTATCAAAGTTTGACTCCAGTCCATTATAGTAGACCAAAAACCGAACAGACGGATCTGTGCGGGTATCCTTGAGGTCCACCAACCAACTCGTGTCAATCGTCATTTCGTTGCTCCACCCAGCAGTGTAGAATTTTATCATCGCTTCTGTAAAAGCCACCTGGGACTTGGGGTCATGATCAGGAGCCCAGGTATAAACCCCAGAAACCACAAAAGGGTGGTGCAGCTCTTGAACCTTCATCTTGAGCTGGGTAACTACCCCGAAGTTATTGCCACCAGCACCACAAAGAGCCCAGAAGAGTTTCCTCTTTTCGGCTTTTTCGTCTTTGGGGCTGACTTGGATGATTCCATGGTCTGCAGTGACAATGCGAGCCTCAAGAAGCGTATCACTTCCCAGACCGAAGCTTCGAGTAAAGGGTGCGAGACCTCCGCCCAGAGTGAAACCACTGACCCCAACACTAGGACAACGACCTCCATTGATAACCAGTTTATCGTGATGGTCGTTGATTAGTTCGTGATAAGCATGAGCCCAAAGGGCGCCTGCATCCATAGTGATGGTCATGTTCTCCTTGTCGAGGTCGACGCGTTTCATATTGACCAGATCAATCGAGATGCCATTGTTGATAGCAGAGAACCCGGCGTAGGAGTGGCCACCATTCTTGATTCGTATAGGCAAGCCCACCGTCTTGGCTCGGTCAACGATGATGCGAACATGGGATTCATGCTCAGGTTGGATGACACAGCCTGGTCTTTCAAAGCGGTAGAGGAGGTTCGCGTTTGCGACAGACTTTTCGTACTCGAGCTCTCCAGGAGTGTAGACTGGGATCTTCTTTCCCCTGAAAAATCCCACTTGCTGCATGCAAAGCTCAAGGAGACGTCTCTGTCTCTCTTTCTCCTCCTCCGCCAGCTGAGGTAGTCCGGGTCTTTGAGTGGCCATTGTGTCTAGCGGTAGTACAGAACGCCGGAGAGAAAGATATGATTGAAAGTTATTTGGATTAGGATGAGATATCAGCAAGCTGTTTGGTCTGGCTACTTGATAGGATACGACCAGAAGATGAGCTTTTATAGGTGGTTGGGAAGGTTGAGAAGCGCTCTGCAGGCATGCCCAACGCTAACCGCTTCATGAGCTACACCGAGACTGTCGCATCTATCACATTCCATCACATTTATCACAATCAATGTCTTAGCATTTGCGCATACGAACGAGACGATGTAGCCGCTTTTGCGAGGGTTTGCCTCTATACGAATCTTGGCTCCCGACGCTAGTGAATATGGGCAGATCAATAGTCTGGTCTAGACGTCGCCATCTTTCCAGCAGACCAATAGGAATAATATGATGAGTTCCGGAGGAGTCAGCTCAGCCAGCCCGGTTTAGAGTCTTTCAACTACCCCTCATTTTCCAGCTAGCCACAAGCAATTATAATGAGCACGCAGAACTTAGCTTCCAGAAAGGGCCGGTCCGTAGCGTACTGGAACGGCCTCGATCCGAGAAGTTAGACTACACACCAAGTTTTAATAGTTTGGATAGAGCCTATCGTTGGCCTGAATCTCGAGAACTATGATGCCGTAATTCGATTGCCTCTCCTTAATCCATAGTGGACCTGGCCATTGTTATGGCCGACTTGTATAGCTACCGTAGATTCAGCTTCCAAGCTGCATGAACCAACCCCACTCGTCCTCTAGGTCCTCGTTCTCACCCTCACTCTCCTCCTCATCCTCCTCATCATCATCTTCTTCGTCACTGCCCTTCTCGTCACCCAACATTCCGTACTTCAAATTCTTCTCGACTTGAGTTTTTTCATTCTTCCATGGCACATAATACAACTGATACGCAATCACAACAGGACCATCCATTTTCCCCGAAGCCGACCAATTCCTGTTCCTATCCATGACCCCAGTAGCTTGCAGACCTACCGCTTGGTGCGGGTCGAGAGGAAATCCGGCATCCAAGTTTCCTCCGCGGTGGCGTTTCTCTGCGACATATCTCTCCATGTCTGTGGCGACCTTGACGCCCGTGATCATGAATAGTCGTGCTGGCTTGGTGGGATCGAGCCTGAGCCTTCTCAATGCCTCTGCGTCCTGTTCAAGCTCCTCGAGCCGCTTCTTCACATACTGATGGAGAGTATCACCCTCCATGGCGATCCGGTATGTCTCGACCTTGCCAATTTTCAAGGCAACATCCCCTTCTTGGGAAGATTCGAAACCCGCGCTGATGCCAAGAAAAGAACACAGCTTTGCTTTGAGGCTGGCAGCCAGGCGCTTGCTCATGTTAAAGGTGAGTCTAACATCAAGCTCTGTTGCGTGGAGCTGCATCAGGACGCCCTTCGGCCCCGGTCCAGCGAATGGCTGCTGATCGACCTTTCTGCGTTCTCTGAAGATATTACCAATGGCAATCTGCGAAGTGGCCTGGCCTGGTTCCGGCACAAGAATGTAACTGTGCTCCGAGGCCATGTTGGGATGATGTTGAAGGGACTAGGTAGGCGTTTTTAATTTGACGGCGGATGGGTTTGGAGACGATGAAACGGCGCCAGGTTGAAAGCGGAATACTAGCGTAGCTGTTCCGGATGGGACCAAATGAGAGGGGAAACGATGGAATTTATGCTCAATAACGATGCCCAGGCTGAAAGGGAGAGGTCAATTGCGGCAATGAACGCCTTACAGCTGAGGGACATGGAGGGCTGCATGTCAGTTCTATTGGAAAACGGAGACCCCCAACTGCTCGCCTCACTTCGATAGGTGCATGAGCAGGCTGTCTAAAACCGAGTAAGTGTGCCTGGGCGAACCACCCTGCTCATTTCTCATGACATGCAATCACCGCTTGGCAATGCTTACTGATGCTTATTAATTTATTTGAATACTTCGGTGTAAATTAGCTAGTCGGTATGTGCGAGCTTCTCGAATCTTTCAGATATATCCATACCATAAAGGGCTCCTGTTTCATGGTGTGTCTTGCCGGTGTGGCAAATTTCCCATCCCTTCCAGGGTAACCTTTCAAAATTCCACGCACGAACCCACTGTGTTCTCACTGCATTATCGCTACTTACCAATTTACGACCAGTAGAGCCCGAGACCCCGGATCCGTCGATAGTTGAGACTGAGGTTGTATTGGAGATACGAGTATCCCTGTCATCATCACTCAGCTTCCGTCGCTTTGTCGGAGGGCCATCGCTCATCACCGCTGGGTCGGTCGACAGCGCTAATCCCTGATCAAGAACTTCCGGAAATACCTCTGGAAGTACCAGAGGTGGCGTTGTCCTGGCAGCGCTGCGACGGCCATGGTGGTCTTCGCGCTTTGGTAGTCTACTCGTTAAGGATTGTTTAATTCCAGTCGGAGTCTTTGGCAGATTACTGGGGCTGATAGCTTGCGGGCGATCTGGAACTGGTTGGCCTTCTGTACTCATCAGATGAATCGACCCGGGTATGTTCTCCACTGGCATGTTGAGACCAGCGCGGTCTACTGCGTCCGACGGTTCGACAGGTACCACCGACACTCCCTTCGATGCCCTGTGGGTGTCTCTATTTAACTGTTCAGCGTCATCTCCTTCAAGAGTGGATGGTAGTTGTAGGACATACGCATCATTGTATAAAAGTGCCTTGATGGCGAAACCAAACAAGCAGTTTGCGATATGATCCAGAGAACGATCCCTCAGGTCGAGTTCGGGACAAAACGGACATTCTAAAGGCTCTTGAATCTGCCAACTCGCCGTCTCGGACGAGATTTCAGAGTCCCCAAGCTTGAGAACAGCAGCATGCACTTTGTCTAGTCGCTTCGCCTCGAGATGTTTTCTCAGGGTTTTAAGACTGTCGAAACTGATTGACGGGTCGCAATAATAGCATGTCCACCTCTGCAAGCCATGCTCACGATCCATGTGCGATCTCCAGTCAAGCTCCGATGTGAAGAACAAGTTCGGATGCTGACATTCCGATACCACACACGTAAAGGGTGCAAGATCAGCCATGACGTGCTCTCTATGAGACCTGTTAGGCAATAGACTGATAAGAAAATAATAGAATTAACTTCACCTCCAATGGCCTGCGCGAGCTAGATATACCGGCAGATTCTCAAAACAGTGAGGACACTCAAAGACCTTGCTACCAGCGGCCACAGGAGGTGGCAGGACAAGATAAGGCCCTTGTCCCTGTGGCGAAGCGCCTGATCTGGATTCAAGTCTCCGCTTTCGGGCATTTTGAAGACGGCGACGTCGTTTTGAGTTTGCTTCGATCAGCCGATCTCGTACAACTGTGATACTCTGGACACAGCGTTCGTCTGCGTTGGCCAGTAACGGCTCGTACTCGGAGACGAGAGTAGATTTGAACGACAACAAGTCCTCATCTGCTTCATCTCCAAAGGATGGCTCAGAGTCCCAGAAGCGCGTAAAAGGAAGAGACCGAAGAAAGTCACTTGTAAGAGCGAATAGCTGCCTGAGCACAGATTCGGCTCCTTTGACGTTGGGCTCTTCGCAGGGTCCACCTATATTTAAGGAAAGCAAACCATGTTAGTCATCGAATACATGCGAAATTCGTGGCAGAGCTCCCTTGGGATATATATACTTGCCTATTCGGCCGACAGCGCTGACAAAGTCATCAAGCATCCACAAAAGATTACGCAAAATGCAGCTGTCCTGTCTCCTCGTAACGAGCTTGTCGTCCAAGCTAAACTCTCCCCAAACACCAGCTCCCGAGGAGATGGACCAAGCGTTGAAGCTTATCAGATTATCCTCTGCCCATTTCGACTTGTTGTGTCTTGCGAAGCAGATGCACCTGAAGCTCTGGCGACAGGCCAACGTCGCGTCCAGGATTGGGCTACGGAGACGAGGGAAAGGGAATTCGTCAAGGAAAGCAATCTTGTCCCCAGGCGGATGCCAAAGGAGTGCAGCCGCTGGATCCAACTTGCTTGATGTCGCGATGCGACTCATCTTGGCGGCTGCGCTGATGCTTTCGTGATCCCACGTCGGCGACTTGCGATGGCTTCGCTTAGAAGACGGCATCCAAGATAGCGTGTGGCGGTCTTTCATACTATCGTAGTAACGCTTGTGAGGATGCGCTGTTTTCTTCAGGCAGAAGTGCGATGCTGATTTGTCCACGTGATTCTTCTGGCCTCGCTGCCTCTTTTGATTGCCTTTTTTTGAGCCAATGACCAAAGCGTCTTGATAGGTTGAAGTAACTTGGAGGCGTTGGGTGGCTGAAAAAACACCAGTGAGCAAGGAGGGGCTAGAGGGGTAAGCGAGCAGCCTAGCAATAAAAATAAGCATTGTGCAACCGCACCATCACATCGCTTACATGCGTGATGACAGAAACGGATTTTCAACTCCTCAGTCCCAGACGGACGCCTAATCTCGGGATCCAAGAGTCGAGGCTCTGCGGACGCCCGGCTATAATGTTCCAGTACTGGTACTTGAACTCCCATCTGTGCAAATTCAAGGACAAGACCAAGCCATTGTACCGCCTTGGAGTGAAAGGTGCCTGCACGGACCTGATCAAGCTTGCGGGGATTAGACTATGACAGTCAGTGGAGTCATCCAGGACTATCAGGTCCATCAACGAGATGTCAGTTCTATACACGGTTAAGTTACCGGGGTGGGGGGTCAAAGATGTGATATCCGACTCGCCCTGCATCCCAAGATCTCTTGTGACCGGTTCGTGTCGAGTGTGCTTGCGGCCTCTGATTGGCTGGTTTACTGGGCTGGGACACCGGCGCTTACGGGGGAGCTTTATCCCGCGTGAGGACTCAATGGCAACTATCCTATTCCGTCTGGGCTGTTCAGTTCAAAGTGAAATAGATTCAAATCATCCTTTCTGTTTCGTTGATGGACATACAGTTAGAGCGTCCAGTGGCGGCTGAGGCCTTGGCTCGTATCGCGGAGGAGAGCTCCAGACTCATGGTCCCCAGTAGTGAGGAGAGGTTGCGGCTACTCAGCCTTGTTGGATTGAGACGAGTGTCATTCCCTTTGCCCCCCTTTACCCCGCAACTTGAGGCTCTGTTACGGTCCCTGGAAGACACCTGTCTTGTATGCATCACCCATCGCTATCTGTATAGTTTCGATGTCGCTAATGAGACCTTCAGAAGGCATACTCCAGCGATTCCGATTCGTCTTGGGGGCCTGACTCCGAGCTAACATCGACCATTTATCCCAAGCTGTGTTCCGTTTCCCAGATTCAAAAAGGCAAAGCCAATGCTAAACTTCAATTCTCTATTCAACAGGCGATTAGGCGCAACTTCCCTGTCGAAGTCGACGCCCTCATTGAACAAGCTTGTGCTTCAAGGGACGAGCCAGTAGCTGGAAAAGTGCTTTCAAATGCGGCACAAAAACAGATTAATGATGCCCTCGACTATATTGATAGACCGATTTCTGGTGGAAGTAAGCGCGGGAGTGACAACGAGCCGAGCGAGTCCGAAACAAACCGACCAGCCAAGAAGCGACGCAACTCAAAGGATTCGACAAAACTTGTTCCCCAACACAGTATCCCATCGGAAAAGGAGTCTCAGCGAGAGGAAGATGTGCTATACTCTGCCTTGAATCCACAGATCTTATGCCATCCATTCCGGCCGCGAGAAAACCATCTCCGGACCTTTCACCTACGACTTGACGACCCAAAGTTACCTTCACACCCAGAGGGTACTTGGAAGTACGAGGCTATTTTCAGCGCTTCCACGTCCGAAAGCACCAAGCACGGGTGCACAAAAGGGGGTAACACAAAGTGCTATCATGAAGTAGAAGTCAATGTCATCAGCAGGTATGTGCCCATCTCTCAAGTAATAGAAACATAAAATACGACTTCAGGTATTAATAAGTCTTAGAGCAGAAATGAGCCGAAGAATGCAATCAGAGAAAGCTGTGGAGGAAGTCCTGGAAGGGACGCTTTGTCAGAACTACATTTCTCCTAGCCATGGATGCCGCCTTTACCTACTCTCCTCAGATTCAGAAGACGCGAAACCCATTCTTTACGCTACAGCGGGTATGATCAAGGCGCCTGAAGCGCAGATACTTGAGGATGATTCGCAGCTCCCCAATGCCCGCCGCCAAACATGCCGTGAAGACAATAGAGAAGCGCCTCGACTACTGGAACGGGATGTCGCGAGAATGTCGCTTCATGACAAAGTTTTTCTGGCCTACGTCGTCGGTAGGTCCATGAGCCAGTACTACGATACTCGACTCACAGCCCAGCAACTGTGGACGCTCCAAAGTCTCTCCACGATCCCCGACACAGAGGGTCCGCCGGAGCCTCTCATTGGGCCTGCCATTGACACATCGAATGGCCTGTCCCTCTTCTCCCATCGGCATCCTTACGTCAGTATTGATTTCAAGACAGAATATGAGCTCAGACACGCTTATCACAGCGACCTGGGAATGGACTTTCATCAAGATCAGGGAGGTGCCAGGTATTACCCTGGCCCGATCTCTCTTGGCCTTCTGCTTCTCGATATCTGGATGGACTCGGGTCTGACAAATGACTTGACGTGGTCAGAGGCACACGTGCGACGAGCTCAATATGCAGGATATGCCCGGTCACGGTTTGAAGGCCATCACCAGGTCCAACAGGCAATCGTAAATTGCTTAGACGTTAATCTTTTCGCTCGCGACTCACGCAAAACCAATGCGCGTCTGACGAAGAAACGAGACTGGCTCCTACGCAATGTCGTGCATCCATTGAGGCTTCTTTATCTATCCACGTTCCATGCGGACACGCTAGCGCTACCGAATTTGCACCTTGGACAAACAGGACACATTAATCATGCCAACGTCAGTACCTCGGCCAAGATTGAGCAGTACAAGACCTTTATCAATTTCCTGGAAAAGCCCAAGGGGGGCAGAAAAGAGACGTAGGTGGCTGACTTAGTCAGCAGCATTCCCCTCCGTTGTTGACTTGTCTAACTTATTTGATCACATTAGGACGGAAGGTATTAGCTGGATATCAGACTTTCTAGACCTCAGTGCTGCTCTCCACGACCTTGTCAAGGAGAAGGGGAAACAGCCAAAGATTTGCATATTGGATACTGGATGCGACCCAGACTGCAACTTCTTCAAGCGAGAACGTTTAGGCAACCCTGATGACTTGAATAGAATAGTTTGGCGGGACTTCGTCACCCCAACAAGTACAGACATGATTGACGAAGATGGTGTAGAAGCTGGTAACTTTGGGACAAAAGGGAAGCATGGCACAAGCATCGCCACCCTTCTTCTAATGTTGCTTCCGCGGGCCAACATCTATGTTGCGCGCATCGCCCCCGACAAGAGAAACATGGTCAACCTCGAGACATGCGACGGGGTTTTAGATAGTATTAGACGGGTGAGTCAAGCCAACCTTGTGCTGTGCGCAGATATCGTTCTGACAGGGATCTATCAGGCCATACACCATGCTGCAACTGTGTGGATGGTTGACATCATCTCCATGTCCTTTGGCTACGATCAAGAACCGGTAGTCCTGAAAGTGGCCATTGAAGATGCCATAAGAGACAGGAGGAACGGCCTCCTTCATCCAAAACTCATCATGTTAGCCGCTGCCAGCAACGAAGGCGGCCTGTCACCGGAACTCGCTCCGGCTTGTTGGCCAGAAGTCATATCTGTCAGGGGAACCACATCGCGGGGCAAATTTCCCGAAGAGTACAATCCGATCGAATCAAAGAGCCTGCACCCTCACTTCGGAACCCTTGCCCAGGGCGTTCCCTGCGGTTATGGTTTCCGGCGGGGGACGTCGTTCGCGGCCCCCATCATGGCTGCGACGGCTGGCTTGGTTCAGTTATACGTGTCATTTCTCATCGACAAAGAAATGGAATCTGGAGATCCTGAGATAGCTGATCTTTACTCGAGAGTATACGAAACAGAGGGGATGCGCCAGATTCTGGCGACATTCACGGCAAAGGGGTCCAGCGGAGATGGTACGCGGGCAGTGAAACCGCAGTTGTGGAGCTCGCTGAAGCACTGGGAGGGCACAATACGGCATGCTTTGGCGTAAATGGAAACGCCTGGTTGAGATGGGAGGGAGATCTAAGTTCTGTGTGCTCATTTAAGCTCTCAGCCACAAGTCCCAGTTGCAAATAACGCCGATATCCATCGAAGTTTCTGTAAACACAACCTTAATAATTATATCATAAGTACTTTTGTTCAGCCTATCAAAGTCTTTTAATTTGCTTTTTCAGGTTTACGCCCTTTCTTCAATCTGCGTTTCAGAAAGCTCAGCACCCAAAGGAAATTCGCGACATCCACCGTAATGTCTCTCCCAATCCCAGATAGTCTCTTCACGATAGTGTCTCAGCCTCTTCGCACGATGGTTTTCTTCGACCTTGACAACACACTATTCGATCACCAGAAGTCACTTGACACTGCCATGGCCTTCGTACGAACTAAATTCCCGCTTCTTCGGCACACCTCGCTGGACGTGCTTACCGAGAAGTACAACATAGCCCTCAATCTTGTTTACGACAAATATCTCCGAAATGAGATAGCACACCAAGACCAAGATGCAGAGAAGGTCAAACTATTTTTCAATAGTCTAGACCTTGAAGAACCGGACTCCGATTGCATCGCGCATTTTCGGAGCGTGTATAAAATGGGATACAGAATGAATCGAAGCGCGATGCCAGGAAGCATCCAGACGCTGAGAAGCCTTCGTCAGAATGGTTATCGCACCGCTATTATCACAAACGGCCCGACCGAAAGCCAGGTAGAAAAGGCCAGAGACATTGGTGTCTTCGATCTTGTTGATTGCGTAATCACATCAGAAGAAGCCGGCCATCCTAAGCCTGATGTCAGGATCTTCCAGTATGCTTTGGAAAAGCTGGATGTAGAAGCAGATAACGCATACATGGTTGGTGATTCTGTCAAGGCTGATGTCAAGGGTGCTCTCGATGCGAAAATAACGCCGATCTTGTACTCGCCCTCCTCCAACACCTCCTTAACAGTGTTGTTTGGAAGGGAAATTTCTGTTCTCTGTCAATCCGACCAGTTACCTATGATTCTGGAGCTCCCATCGGATTCCAGCTCGGACTGAGCTTCCCTATTGTCACCACAGAATTTTGTAGGTCTCTATGGCCATCATAGTCTCATCTTAGTATGAATTATGAAGAGTATTGGCCCTATATAAGAGTTAGAGCACCTTACCGGGGTGACACGCTGTTACCTTAGGCTCTGCTGGACGATTGAGCTTGTATTGCAAATTCGACGTCACAGCCGCGTGCTGGCTCGGCGGCTTTTAAGCAGTGCGCCTCGAGAAAGCTGTAGAGCAAATGAATGGAGCACTATCAGTGATTGCGTATCAACTTGCTCTAATTGTCATTGACAACCCGTTAACCAAAGGGAAATTATGCGGAGACTGTTGACTGCCTCTTCACAGAGGGTGCTATCGGCGTTTACAACAGAGACGATGTCTCTTTTCTGTGTACCAAATGCGCGAATCGAATGCGAGAAGAGCGTCATAAAAACCATGCTGAGATAAGACATCCCCGAGAATCCGCCCCAACGAGCTCTGCACTTTGCAGCAGCAAAACTCTCAGGGGACGACAAAAGAGTTGAGTCATACGGAGAGAAGAAGCCAAAGATACTGTGTCTGTTTGTACAGGTCTTAGAAAAATGCCGGCGCCTATTGTATGAGTACATCAGGAATTATGAGAGAAGGGGTGAAGAAAAACGTCGACACCGCAGCTGATTGAGTTAAGGAGATCATGGAGAAGAGCTGTTTAGACGAGAAGGGAATGGTGAATATCGGTGTATAAATTTCCTACACTGAATAACACTCTCTTTCCTTTAACATCAGTGGTCACATTTCGCCCCCCGACCCCATCACCGACTAAGGAAACATGAGAGGAATGAAGCTATTGGGATAGGTATGATTGATACTGAGAGGGGACAAGAGACTCTGTTCGCCTAGCCGTTATAAGGAATGATATTGCATTGTCCCCCAGAAATCGAAGGACAGTAGTATGTCACAGCCTAGTAAAATTATTAGCATTGGCATCCTGAAGCTCTTTTTCTGTCCAACTGACATTTTTCTGGATATAGCTGTTCCAAGCACAACCGCTGCAACAATTGAGATTAGAAGCCGGCAACGAGCTTCCAAACGTGCCGTCCGCCTGGCATGCTGATACTACGGAGGCAAGAGATGCCGAAGCAACGGCAGACACGAGAAAAGTGAAGCGTATTGTTAGTCTCAACTGAAGATATTTACGAAGACTTTGAGGGTTGTGGATACAAATAGACAGGTTTGAGATGATGCGAGTAGTGACTGGTTTGCTATATATACCCATTTCTACAAAGAAAATTCACTCCATCGAGTTATCAGCTCTTGCAATACGGCAGAGGTGAACTCGTTTTCACTACGATGCTGATATTGATGACGATTGATAGGCCCATTACTATATGTAAGTTTCGCAGCTCGGCGGACAACGTACGTTGATCCACCGACGTTCCCCTAATACTGCCTTTGCGAGACATGGAAGATATTCTCCGTTGTCTCTTTGAAGCCAAACCTGGCTTAAATTACCCACCTATCTATCGTAAGTCTAGGATACCTTTTGTTGTTAGTAAGAATCCCCAAAGGGGCAGAGTTAATAGTGCAAGTCAATAGACACCTATTTAAACAAACTGCCCACTCATTCTACTCAGTTGCTGAGTTACAGCTAACTACTACATGTTGACGTATGGAGAGAACTAACATCAGTGGCCTCCGATAACTATGGTGTTGTTGGATTTATCGGCAATAATTTAGCCGTATAAACCAACTTGATACACGGCACGTGGAGAGTACGAGGGCACTAAAAGAGGAACATAATATGAACATAGAACAACGCCATGAGGCCTGGAATAGCTGGCCCTGGCTTAACAACAGATTTGAGGTACCACCTCGGCTCTTTGCGGGCCGTGTTAGCCGATAAGGTTTTCGTATACAGAGGTAAGCTTTGCAACCGAGTGGGACCAAGTTGTTGAAGGGTGCAGGCCTATAGGACCAAGCTACCCGCCTTGACCCTTCAAGGGGCTTCTTCACTTTTGGTCTTGCGGTATCTTCAACACAAGTCAACTACATGAATTAATGCTGGCTAGTTGGGAAGCAAATGAGAGAGTAGTACTATGACATTCGAGACCAACCCACTATCCAAGAATTGCTACACCGCTATATATGGAATCCATTTGCCTTCAGCAGAGAGTCCACTGAATCCGTGATATCCCTCAGCGCAAAATCAGTCCGATTGCCTGCCATCGTAGGGTTAACCTTATTATCGTAGAACAAAATGCTCGAATAAATGCGATCCCCAAGCTCATGCGCAGAAGTCTGACTGAAAGCCACAGAGGCAGGTTCTAACTTCCTGTCGACACTCTCTATGAAGCCCACGAACTTGGCAGTTCTCCAGGCATCCTTTGAGCTGAACACAGATACCCCACTTGTGTTCTTATCAATGACGTCTTCTGCCATCAGCAAAACCTTTCCGCTGTACCGTTGAGGTAGACTTAGTGAACTTCCAGCGGAGAAATTGTGATAGTTTGTCTGTGGGATGACAACTGGTGAGTGATGGCCACCGTGAATATTGAACTTGACGAGCTGGTGATTGGTATTGTCGCTGGCGATGAGAGCGTCACCGACACGAACCACTCCTCCAAACCCAAAGGAGCGCGGAGGGGTAGTTGGTTCGCGGACGTAGAAGGGTGAGACTTTGTCCTCGCAGTCAATATGAAGGATACTAGATGGATAACCACCATTGACATAAAGATCTCCATTAAGGCCATTATCAATGTCAATAAAAGCCCCGTACCGGCCCTTGGTGGTAGCCGTCAAGTTAATCTTCTTGGTTGTAAAAGTGTTCAGATCGACCTTGACGACAAAGTTATCGCCGCTCACATCGTTTCCTCCGCTTAGAAAGAATGAAGCGGCCTCTACGACAGCAGACAGAACATTATTGGTAGGGTCGATGATAGTCCCAGAGAGTCTTTTGTCTAGGCTGTGGGTTATTCCAGGGATAGAAATAATTCGCTGGATTGAGGAGCTGTAGGGATCCCAGACGGCGATGCTCGCGTTGTAGATCGAGCTGTGACGAACTGTTAACCTGGAACTGGGCATTAAATGTTGGGGGAGCATACCTGAGGTACAGAACGCAGCGCTGATCATCCCACCGAAAGAAAGATGGATAGAGTTGGAATTGATTGTTGAACAAGATATCGCCAGAAACTTGACGGCATTTTGAAGTTGCGTGCTTGGAACCAGAGGCTGTTAAGACCAAAGACGCGACCAACGAGGTAAATATATTATACTTCATACTGAGCAGCGGCGGTTGAAAACTGTATAGTGAAGATGAGGGATGCGTTATAACGCTTCAAAAGGGCCTCGTCTGTGCGGTAGAAGAAGTCGGAATTATATATGTTGAGCGCATAACGCTCACGGAAAGTCCGGAAAGCCAAACTTTAAACGTGCGTCACCGATATTATGGAACAAATGTCAGTGCCGAAAATAATTACAAGAATCCCCCTGCCTAATGCATGATCTGCGAAATGAACATGCCGAAACTCAATTATCTACCGAAACTATTGCGCTCAGACGGCATATCGACAACTTCACTTAGCGGTGAAGAATCCAGGTCTGATGATCCCTCGGGTATTGACGGAACAGTCTACCTACCATCATAAATACGTCTCTGTTATCTCTATTTCGAGCAGCTACAGATACTTCACAAGCTCCCGCATATCATCCAAATGCTCCAATCCCCAGCACCGTTGGCTCACGGCTCCAGCGTCACGAATCGTAATGCTCTTGCATCCATCAAGAAACTTGTCCATCAACTTCGCGTCGCTCAGAGGATTTACGCGACTGCCAACTGCATGTTCGATGTACTTGGTCAACACCTCTCCGCTCTGAAGGGTAACAGTGACCTTTGCCGCGTCTGCAGCGCTGCCCGTATCGATATTCGCAGTGATGCGATCACGAATGGCAATGACGGCGGGATCGAGTACAACATTGTCTTCGTACTCTGACGGCGTGGCTCTGCCGAGGAGGAGACCACAAGCTCCGCTGTGGTAGACGCTGAACTTTGCCTCCAAGCCATCTCTTGGAGTCTTCTTTCCGGTGAGTTCCAGAACGAGAGGATGGACTTGTGCCGTGACAGACTCGATCTGCGTTGGGTCGTGTCCCTCTCTGACCAGTACCGCGTGCAATTGTATGCAAGCGTCGATAACAGGGTGGATGACAATGCCGCACGGGAAAGGCTTGAAGCTATTCCTGAGAATCTCCCAGCGGCCGGTGTCTCTACCAGCTAGGCCATCCTCATTCTCAGTGCCGAGCCAATGATCCAAATTCTGGAGCACGTCTGGCTTGTTTGAGCCCACGACAGCAGCCCAGCCACGTTCCGCTTCCAGTGCACCTTCACTGCTGGTATAGCCTCCTTCAGCCATGATCGCAGCTAGCAGGCCGTTTTGAGCAGCACGTCCGACGTGGAATGATTTACAGTGTGAACCAAACATTTCTCGAAAGCCGGTGACTTGAGTCGCTGCGAGCCCGATTGCATGATTAGTCTTTGATGGAGATAGCCCTAAGATCTTTGAGACTGAAACTGCTGCTCCAATTGATCCGACGGTAGATGTAATATGCCTTGACAGCTGTAAGTTAGTAAAATAGACATACTGGGCATGTGCACTTACCAGCCGACGTCGTAGTGTTCCGGCCAGACAGCGAGTCCAGCCTTGCATTCAGCTTCTATACCAGCTACTAGAGCTGTGATGAACTGCTTCCCTGAGATACCACCTCTCCACTCGGCAACAGCAAGGAGAGCGCTGGCAACTGGTCCTGTTGGATGAATGATGGTGTCGAGGTGCGTGTCATCATAATCGTGGACATGCGATGCTATTCCATTGATCAATGCCGCGTGCTGAGCATCCAAACGCGAAGCTCCATGGTGTCCAAGAAGAGACGCTGTAGGTGGGCCGAAGAAGGGAAATAATGTTTGGTGCTGGAGGTAAGCGGCCTATGTTAGCCACAGTTGGGTTGGGCAGGTGTTGAGCTTACGGCGATTCTTGTAGCTTCATGCTGACTCCCTGCTATGGTGCAGCCAACGCAATTGTAGAAGCTTCGAATAGCTGCGCGGATTACATCCTCCGGGAGGTCCGAGTATTGGAGGTTGTGAGACCAGGTGGCGAGGCGTCGAGTAGCCATTGCGACGATGGTTATGTTTAATTAACAGATCAACTTGTATCGTAGGAGAAATGTGAGTTGGCATGATAGAACTCTCAAATGTTTATATGGACTTGATAATGGCGGTGGTGGCTGTTCCGACGTCATCGGCTCTTCCGTCGGCTGGGCCGATTTTCGGAGACCGACCGAGCCGCAACAGTCTCCGTCGGTTGAACCGATTGATCAACACGACCACCGATACATTATGGACATTATGACATTGGAGACTGTGCAGAAGCCCCAAGTTGCGATTAGTCTATGAGAGATTGTATCGAACACTTGCTAAGATAAAAGGCGATCCATTTCCCCAGATTCCCAGAGTTTGACGGACATCTCTCCACTGTCGACTTTATCACCATACTTTAGCTCTTCCTTTTCAAGTCAAGTGAAATTGCCAGCATTTGTTATCCTAGAGAAGATGAGTTTCTTCGGACTTCGAGGGAGGAAACTCCAGATGGCCCAGATCTGGGCTGTCATTTTGCCGTGTTATCTCTTGTAGGTCAGCCAGGTCCACGTATCCACAAAGGAGTGTTTGTGCAAGAGTACGAAAACAGCTGACGGGTTATGTTTCGACATACAGGTTCGGTTACAATAACTCTATTGCAGGAGGCTTCCTCAGTCTTCCGTCGTGGGTAGAAACCTTTCCTGCCCTCGACACCGTACATACCAAAGGAGCGACCAAAGACCATAACTCGACCCTTCAAGTACGCCCTTCACCTCCCTCCCTCCCTTTTTGGACCATTTTACTGAGCGTGATCCTGAAAAGGGAACCGTCGTGGCCATGTACACCCTAGGCTGTCTCTTCGGCTGCCTCAGCTGCATCTGGCTAGGCGACAAACTCGGCCGGAAAAAAACCATCATATTCGGCGCCTTTGTCAACACGATAGGAGCGGCTCTCCAGGCCTCCTCCTACTCACTACCGCAACTCATAGTCGGCCGACTGGTCTCTGGATACGGCTTCGGACACATTACAGCCACAGCTCCCAACTGGCAAGCAGAGTGTTCTGGCGCTGCTCATAGAGGCGCGGCGGTGATGCTCGAAGGCTTGTTCATCTCTCTAGGGTTAGCCATCGGAGGCTGGACGAATCTGGGCATGTCCTTCCATCACGGCTCTGTCACCTTCCGGTTCCCCATGGCCTTATCGGGTGTGTTCTCTATCATAATTATGCTCACTACACCGCTGCTCCCGGAATCGCCTCGCTGGCTGACCAAAAAAGGCCAAGCCGATCGTGCAAGAGAGGTTCTGGCCGACTTGACCGACACTGACGCAAATTCCTTCGAGGTTCGCGAGGCGATCCGCGAAATCGAAACATCCTTAGCCCTCGCAGGAGAAGCCAAGCTAAAGGATACCTTCACCAACGGCCCTCTCCGCCTCTTGCACCGCATGTGTCTCGCCTGCGCGGCGCAATGCTTCCAGCAAATGAGCGGCATCAACGCCCTGGCCTTCTATCAGGCCAAGATCTTCGAGGATTACCTCGGCCAAACGCCAAGGGCGGCAAAGATCATTGCTGCCTCAGTCTTCACCTGGCAGACTATCTGCTCGCCCATTGGCGTTTTGACTGTGGATCGGTTTGGACGTCGTAAACTGATGATGGTCTCGTCTTTGGGGATGGGTATTTGTATGGCTGTTGTTGCAGGCGGGTCGTCGCAGCCAGGAAACACGGCGTCGGTAGGAGTCGCAGCGGCTTTTATCTTCCTTTTCTCGCTATTCTTTCCTACTGGGTTCCTTGGGCTTACGTTTCTATATGCTGCGGAGATCTCACCCCTCAGTCATCGAGTGCCCATCACCGCCATGTCAACTGGTAAGTTCATTCATCCTGAACAAGGCGAGGAACATTTGCTGACTGGATTTAGCCACCGCTTGGCTGTTCAACTTTGTAAGCTCGAATACCTACATGCTTTCCATCTGTGACATATCAAGGTCTAACTACGGGATTCATAGGTTGTTGCCGAAATCACTCCTATTGGACTAGCAACACTCAAGTACAGATACTACATCATCTACGCCGCCATCAATATCTGTCTCACTTTTCCGAGTAAGTGCACTGCCTGGCGTCCTAGAAAGACACAGAAATATCTGACTGTCCACTCAGGCGTGTATTTCTTCTTTCCTGAAACCAGTGGCCTTCACCTGGAGGAAGTCGATGCCATCTTCCTGGACAGTGAGAATATCTTTGGAACCGTCTCCACTGCTAGACAGCGTCGATCAGTTAGCCACAGGAGCAATATCGATAATAGGAGGGAGGAGAAAGAGGAAGTGGCACAGATTGAGAAGGGAATCAAAGCACCTTGAGAAGTGAGAAACGTTGATGTGGTCTAGTAGGTAGTTAGTTAGCTGAGATGCCTGTAAGAATTACAATACGGCACCTGGTTGAGACGTTGGCTAAAACCTACCCTGTATGGCCATGTGTCCGAGTTAAATCGACGGCGTGCTCACCACCAGGCCTCACAAATAGGTATATGCTATCCCCACAACCAATCGATATCTGCAACAGAGCCATAGATGGATTTGCATCATTTACCCACTGTTGTGGGACATGACTCTCGCGTTCTCACAGGCCCTGTTCCATATGTTTCTTGATCCAAGTTGGAGCCCAATCTGTGCACCACGATTCAACCGACATTCTCCCATGCTTTTACTAACTAATGACACTCACACGCATCAAATAACCCCGTTTACTGAATCTCACCCTCCATATACAATAAACAAGATTTTTGCTTTGGTCCCGTCACTTAGGTACCATCGCGCCCAGTAGGCTCCGATCCGAGCACCCTTTCCTCAACAATCACATCGTAGTGAGATTTTAGACCAGCCTCACCTGAAGACTGAAGAGGGGAAAGCAACCGACACGTGCAGGCCGTAATAGGTGTCCGAAAGGGAAGTGTTGGGCGGATGCGCCGACTTCCGGACGAGAAGCTCCAGCCTTTTCTCTTTCGAGACCTCAGGCTCTCTCCTCTGGGCCTCAATAGGAATGAAACGGGCATGGCCTCTTCTAGACCTCCGTTCGCGAGCGGTGGTTGAGTTGTGAAATGAGGCTCTAGGACTTGAGTTGCAGGGATTACACAACTACCGTGGATCCGAAGGCTTTCGGTGAACATCTCAGCTATGGATAATGGGTTTCCGGGGTTAGTCGGCCAGCCTCTTGTGCGTCTAGTCTTTTGCCTCATGCAATGCAGTGATACCGCGATGCCAATAAATTAGTCACAGTATGGTCTTGCTGAAGCGAGATGCTGAAGCGATGTTGCGGGGTAATGCAGCACCGGATGTCGGTGGAAGCAAGCTACAGGGCTATCATCACGAAGTTTTGGACCCTGAGTCGAAGCTCCAAGGTCTAGCTGAGAGTCTAGTGATAGTTTATTTCTTCCCCATCGCTTGAGCTACAGTACTTGCTAAGTTAGTATCATCTTGATGTTTCCTCCTCGATCCAAGACATCCGAGTTGTGATTCTCGCCAGTGTTTGTGCCGAAACGGTCCCGACGAGGCGTTACGAGCAAACATTGGACATGCATGGTAATGCAATGCGATCAGGGTCATCAATTGCTATTTGCTACCGTATAATCATGGCCACGTCTCACTGCGTGCCTAGTCACGGCACGACAAACGGGTTACTGGGTCGATCATACGGTAATACGGCACAAACCCGTCAGCCCGGTTCAATATACGAGGCTGGTGTTACAATAACAAAATGTAAACGCCCAAGTCTACGCGAGGTTTCAATTCCCTCGGAAATATTTCCTTCGCCACTGTGACTTTGCATTGCTGTCCCACAACAGATGCTACAATTGATGATTAGACTATGACGAAATCAAATCCAATTCACCAGTCCTGTCTACATCTTAACCTCCGATCCCCTGTAAACATCCACCTAGTTAATTGGCTCTGGGAACTGTCAGCTACGAAACTATTGATAGGTCTATCGAGGAGCTATTGGCATGGCTTGCAGTAGCAGAAACCTTGTCGCACCAACCACCCGCCACCAAAACCTGCGGCGAGGAATCACTGGCCGTTTTATTCTCCTGTGGCGCTCTATACGGGCCCTGATCAGTGATCATACCCGAAATGATCGCCGTTGGGCGTACTAAGAGCGGGTGTTCCTTTCCACTACCTTCAACGTCGTTGTTGAACCTACACTTGAGGTATTTTTAGATCCACCGCGACGACCCATTTGTGCTGTTTTCTCAACTGAACCGTATTTTTGGGAATAGCTTATTCTTCATAGCGGTCCTCTTCTCTCGGAATTAACACATCTTTATTCGAGTCTAGACTTGGAGATCGATCTGAGACTAGCGCGCTGATCCATCGACGCATTGACAATCCCCAGACTCGCCAAGTTTCGTCTATCTCTTGACTGGACACTAAGATCTCACTGCCATGTCAAGGCTGACAACGATCAAGGATCTCAAGCCCAGGTACCAGGTTCAGGCACAAACAACAAACGTACTGCAATGCCGAGGGGCCGATACTTTTACAAAAGTGGCTTTCTCCGACGTGGCAGGGCGGTTCAACGTGGTATCACCAGAACGTGTAACAGCTAGTCTCGATTTAGCGCAAGCCATGCTTATTGCCGTGATGGTCTGTGATAGTGCGACGAGAGGCTCTCGACCGTTTGATTGCCGTTCTCGTCTTGGGCGCTGATGGAATTTCTCACCAAACATTACCCAACTTGGGTCTTCGCTAAGTAGAACTCGCGATCCACAATGCCCCATGCTTTTCACCGATCTGACAAAAGCATGGAGCAAACGAGAGTCTTTTCAGGTTCAAATCGCCTCTTTTGGACAGCTAAGGTTGACTAAATACTATGTACGAACCCTCTTCTGTCCCATCGGCCAAGCGCATCATCCCAATCCATCAATAAAGGAGTGTGAGAAACGAAAAGTAGGTACAGCTAACAAGTGTAGATACAAAACTCTGGGTAGTATGTACAAGACACTCTCTTACTCCTTGATGGCCTTGTAGCCGCCGCCCTTGCCACCCTTTCCGCCCTTTCCTCCCTTGTAGATGTTGATGTTGATGGTCACCGGCGCATTGAAGTCAATTTCACCAATGCACATTTGGAACTGCTTACTGTGAGCGACGCGTGAGGATTGGGGATAAGTTTACTTACTCCGCTGTTGTTGTTGCAGCAGATGATCTTTGCGTTGCAGACCTCAGAGTTGGAGCAGGTTTGAGCTTTAGGGTGTCAGGTTACTCGCACAGTAGGAGAGAAAAAGAGGAAGACTTACTTCCGTCAGCGCTGGTGGTGCAGCAGTACTGAGTTCCAGAAGAACAAGCGTTTCCCTGGTTGTTAGTCGGAGCAGGACAATTCTTGTCACTACCCTTCTTAGCTCCTTCACGCAGATCAAGTTAGATTCGCCACTGTACAATATTTCGTTGAACTTACGACGAAGAGCTGGGAGTCTAGGCCAGGGAATATCTCCCATAGAAGGTGCTCTAGGCTCAATGTCTCGAGCCTCAACCTCAACAGCCGGCTCGGCAACAGGCGAAGCAATAGCGCCCTGCAGAACGGCGAGGCCGTAGAAGATGGCGGAGAGTTGGAGTTGCATGATAGCTTAAAGCACGAGGCGAATCTGATGACAGAAGAGTGAGTGTGTGTGTGTGTGCTTGAATAATGTGAACGAGTGGAGTAATGATGCCAGAGATAGTTTGAGGGGAGACAGAGACTGGTATTTGTGCAGATGTCTTAAAGTACATGCCCCATAAGCTGAACCTCCAAATTCGCACCCGTTGCTACTGTGGACGTTTAAATGACAATAAATGACATAAGTGCCGTCTGTGCTAAGGCTTGTATCCTCGTGTTGGGCGAGCGGATGTCGGCGTTGGGTCAATGCGCAGATCCGGGGGTATGCGGTAATAACCAATATTCAGCCAGCCATGATATGAGCCACTGAATAAGCTTTATAGTTTTGGGACTTTGGTCTTTATGATGAGATCTATTGAACTTTGTTTCTAGGATCTCTGAATTCTTCTAGTTGAGACCGTTTTAAACGTCTGGTGTCTTACACGTGATTCCAACTCACTGCAGCCTGATTGTTTCCGAGTTCAAGACTAGCAGATCAAGTCTTTGGAGCTTTGAGTAGAGAGTGTGTACTGCTTATGTTGTGAGGCCTGAGAATCTAAGTCGTACTGCGACATCTGTGCTGTTACATGCGTCAAGCCCTCGCATCTGTTGGTCCGTCTTCCCCTGCTGATCTGGGTCTCGGCCTCCGTCTCAAAGACCATGACCAACGAATCACTCTGTCATCGATTTGTAATTCGCCGATCCACCCTAATCTCCGCTGGCTACCTTAATGCATTGCATGTGCTGTACTCACAGGCTGTCGTTGCGGCTGAGAAGCCATGCTTGCTTATGTCCTACGCTCACTTCACAGGATCTTTCGGAATCTCGGTGCCGAATCATCGTGATGTATTGGACTCAGCTCACTCGGACTATCGCATGAGGCTCAATCTAGACCATGGTCTCGGTCCAGCCTCTTATCCTGTCCTCCAACAATCTGACGATGTTTGCTCAGTTGTGGAGTTAGCCAACCTCTCGTTGGGCATTCTTATGCATGAATTCGGCGCTCATTGTGGTCTAAGAGGCAGGAAAAGAGTTCAATAGCTTCAAGTTCAGCTGACGCAAGGTCACTTGGGCGTCAAGAGGGCATCGTGAGGTCTCAAGTTGAACAAGACATGCATTTCTAGGAGACCAAAATGTGTATATAAGGACGACTATTCTCCCCCTAAACTCATCTTTTTCTCATCACTCACTCACTCAACAATCAACTCAGATCCCAAATCAACTCTTCAACACTCTCTTTCGAGACAACCACTTCTTACCAACCTTCAACATGAAGTTCACTGCCTCCGTTCTTACTCTCCTCGCCGTCGCCACTGGCGCTCTCGCCTCTCCTCGCGGCGGATCTCCCCTTTCCCTTATCCCCATCTGACGCTGCCGACCACACTCC